>CM041532.1:6584222-6649307 GCA_023238725.1 Scortum barcoo
ACACACACACACACAGACACACACACACACACACACAGAGACACACACACACACACACACAGACACACACACACACACACACACAGAGACACACACACACACACACACACACACACACACACACACACACACACACACACACACACACACACGAGACACACACACACACACACACACACACACACAGCACACACACACACGACACACACACACACACACACACACACACACACACACACACACACACACACACAGAGACACACACACACACACACACACACACACACACACACACACACACACACACACACACACACACAGAGACACACACACACACACACACAGAGACACACACACACACACACACACACACACACACACACACACAGACACACACGACACACACACATTACACACAGCACACACACACACAGACACACACACACACACACACACACACACACACACATACACACACACACACACACACACTTTACCATCATGAATAGAGTATCAGTTTAAAGAATGGCTTCTTATTCAAATACATTTTTAGATATATTTACAAACTAATTTTAATAGCTTTTTAATTATATTTACAAACTAATTCGGGTAGTTTGACACACACACACACACACACACACACACACAGACAGTACTTAGACACCTTCCAACTTTGTCAAGAATTCTTAAAGTCTTATTTACTCGTTCAAAATTTTAAACAGGACCTGTTTTATGCAGTAATATAGGTATTATTTAACTTTTAAATTCCACTCATGTGAGTTAGTATTTTCCACTTTTCCACCTATTCATACTTCTTCAGCTGCTTCTTGATAATAATTCAAAGACCTTAAAATATTCCACATACTTCATACATTTTAGGCATCATTCAACTTCATAACTCAGCTATCCAGTTTAGCGCATAAGCCTTTCATTCAACAAATCTTCAGATATTCCACATACTTCATACATTTCAAACTTCATTCAACTTCAGCTATCCAGTTTAGCTTCAGCATTTCAGCTTTCAGCATTCACACCGCAATTACTTCAGAAATTGCATGCTCTAGTTTTACCTACACACTTGTAAAGGGAGGGGTGAGGGCAGGAGTGATCAGTAGGTTCCTCGATGCCACTAAATCCTACATACAGATCCTTTAAGGTCAGAATTCAACCACAGAAAGCTGTTCCTTTTATTCTTTCAGTAGGAATCTTCCTGGTGCATTGTGGTTATTGTATTGTATTGGCCTATTAAAGATTAAAAAGATTAAAAGATCTGTTTTGTTTCAACGATCTCTTATCCCTGATTTTTTGTTTTCTGAACCAGCTGTTCCTGCTGCTGTTTAACACAGAGCTGATTTTTAGGGTGGATCAGGTTTTAGGAGGATCTGTCTTCAACTCATAGAATCACATGAAAACTGTTATTAATTGTTGAATCATCTCCTTTGTTATTTTCTTAGGAGAGCAGGACAGGACTCACATGCAGAAAGAACAAGACAGAGCTGATGTGGACTAAGATAGGCAGGCAGGTTTAGCAAAGGACTGAAGGGAAACAGGCGTGAAAAGCAATACTTGTAGGAGTGCTAAACACCTAAACACTATTGTAACTGTGCCAAGGAATGAGACAACCAGGGTGGATTCAGCAGAAGATGGACACCAGCCACATCAGACTGTTACAGTGAGTGTTTTATTTTAGCATGTAAGCTGTTTTTCTTTGTATGAAGTTTTTATCACAAAGGCTTTGATTGGCTGTTTTTAAAAGCTGGCTTTGAGCTTAAAATGTGTGACAAAGACACATTCAGAAAGACGACTCGACCTCATCCTCGACTCCATAACTGGTGAAACTGAAAGAAGCTTCTTGACACCAAACGGTGTAAACATGGCAGGTGTACAGGCCTCAAACCCTAAAAGCTGTACACTCCTTCAAGAAGACCAGGTATCTGTCTTGGTGAAATGTAAGAATGTAAGAAACAAATTAATCTTTTTGTCTGTTACAAGACACAGCAGGAAGATTTGCACGTTGATTTTATCATTGATATTTTATCCAAACAGGTTCATTTATTTTGTACTGTGACTACTATTTAAAGTGCATTGTTTTCTTTTGTATGGAGCATACGTTTTAGGAGTTAATGATTTATGTGACATTCATGTGGTGCCACTGTGTTGTGATTGGTCAGCTTATTTATCTTTAAAATTAAGATTTTAAACACATGAATGTGACAAAGTGAAAGATAATATTAGTGATTAGTAATCAATATCATTGGTGGAGAGTTTGGATGTGACCAGAGTGCTGCTGGTTTGACATAATCTGGATTGTGACAGGAGAAGAATGCGTCATGTTGTAGTGGTGGATTTTCTGAGGATGAAGATGTGGATCTTGAATGGACGAGAACTGTGAGTTAAAGGAAAGAAGGAGGAAGGAAAAGAGCAGAGACAGTGACTCTGTCAGACAAAGAGGAAGTGGAAGATGTCGAGGAAAGACTCGATGTACAGAAACAAACTAATGATGGAAGAGTTTAAGATCATTCTTTACTTTGAAACTGGACAAGAAATCCCATCTGTTAGTCTGATTGTTGACAGCACAACAGGTGTGATAAAGTGAAGGAGGATTTTAAAAGTTCTTTTAAATCAGGTGGAGAGTGACACTGGCTAATTAAGAGACTTAAAAAGTGTATTAACGTGTAGTGTAATTAAAATGTATTAACTACCAGTGCTCGTGAATTAAAATACAATGTGATAAAGCTTTTTAAAATGAAACAGATAATATTAGCCTGCTAAAAACTCCTAAAATCCTAAAATAACTTGTAAAATACCTCACTATTGGTTTCTAAGACCCAACTTCATCTCTGATCAATCAAGGTGCAGGTATTTAGTGGGATGATGGAAGTTAAAACACACCATGCAAACACAGTTCAACTTAAAAGCATGTGACTAAAACCAAGTACACCAATAGTAAATAAAAAAAAGACACAGAAATAAAACATGTAAAATCATTTCATATAAAACAGCTTCCACAGTGTGACAGTTAAATCAGAGTTGTGCTGTTTGTTTAAGTTTCAATAAACTCTGACTGACTCAAAGACTGTTTCAAAGCGACAAACCGACAGTGAAGATGAAAAAAACAAATTGCTGACATGACAAAGAAAAGAATCACTGGACTGGACGGCTGGATGTGACGTGTTCAAAGACGAGTCCAATCAGTGAGCTGCAGTCTGCTCCTGAACTAACACTGAAACTAAACGCTAAAAATAGTGACGTTGCAGGGGCGGATCCAGCACGAGTTTGACACCGGCCAAAAGTGAGAGAGTCACAAACCACAGAAAATATGAGCCTAAATAGACTTTCCCTGTTGCAGTACCACCTATTTGTACTAGAAAGTAAAAAATATATCACATATGTGATATGTTTTTTTCATATTTCTATTGCTGATCTTTCTGTCTATACATTTCTTGACTTTTTACTTTATTTTTTTTATTTATTTATTTTTTTTTTATCTTTTATTTTTTTTAATTATCTCTTATTTTTTATGTTTATGCATTAAAACAAGAAGACCAGAATTCCTTGTATGTGGAAACCTACTTGGCAATAAACCTGATTTACTTGATAAATCTAATATTAATAATAAAATTTGACCTAAATCTGATCCTGAAGTGTTTCATTTTATTGAATGAATAGATAAATAAACCACATTTGTGAATAATTACAGTTTGTCTACATCATTCATGTGTGCTGAGATTAAAGTGTCTCTGCTGAAGCTCTGTGTTTATTCAAGTACAGTAAGTACTTCATAATTGTACTTAAGTAAATGTACTTAGTTACTTTCCAATTGTCGAAAGTGGCTACACATCAAATGTTACCAGAAAACTTTCAGGTTTCTTGGATCCACATTGTCACAGGACCTGAAGTGGGAGTCCAACATGAAGACCATCAGAGAGAGGGCCCAACTCAGGAAGTTCAACCTGCCTCAGAAGCTGCTCATTCATTTTTAGCTTTTTCTCTGCACCTCCATCACTGTGTGGTTTGGATTCTGGTCTTTGGGTTACACCTCAGACTGAAATTTGGTTCGCTATTTTCCCAGTCAGAGGCAGGACCTTCAAACACTTTGTGGGGCTTTCCTCCTGAGAGGCTGCAGAAAGATAACCAGTAAACCTCCCACACACTCAGGAAATGAACCACAAACCACATGAGTGGTTCACACAGTTGTTGCTGTAGAAAAGCTGTAAAAGCTGTAGCTGGTTAAAAAGTGCCCCATCTTTTTCTTTTTTTTATGATAAAGTCTTTCAGGTCTGTCATCATCTCAGCCTGACAGCATGTCATCAGTGACTGTAATGAGAGCTGTTTGTCTGTGCTGTGTAACTTTGTGGGCCTGAGGAGGTGCACTGTATGTATATCATGCACACATGCAGCTCATCTAAAACAACATCATGTATGAAGGAATGTATTTTGGCAGTGACAATAGTCCTCACATAGAAAGAAAAGGCTAACTATGACTGACTGGACTTACAAATAAATTACTACTTTAATGAGTGTCAGTGGAAACTCACTGTTGAGAAGGAACATTTTCCAAACATGTTCTTCACATACAGCAAAGAACACGTGATTATTCATTTGGTTACAGAGCAGATGAAACTTCTCATTTGCCATCCTGACATCAGTTAAGTCCACCAGTAAACATGAGGTTTCAACAGTTCCTCTGCTCTCACTGATTCTCTCACCTATTGGTTTATTGCTCAATGTTTTCAGTTGCTTTATTTCTCTGTTCAGCAGTTTCTCATCACCACAGAAAGTGAAGCAGCAACTTGTTTGACAGACAAAAGACTGCAACAGACCATAATAATCCTTCATAATAATCCTCTTTACAGTGAAACATAAAGTGACTTTATGATTTGAATATGAAGCCTCAGAGAGATTTAATGAGACACTTGAAGTCAAAGTGGAACAAACTGATGAAGAGACAAACTGAAACTAACAACGCCCTGAGTCAGACAGGAAGACAGGACCACCCTCCTCCTCATCAGCTCCTCCATCACGCGTTTCCTCTTCAACTCTTCAGCACCGTTATTTTCCTCCATCACCACTGAAGCGGTATCCCTCCGCCTTCAAGACAACATAGTCCCGAGTTCAGAGCAAAATAAACAGAGAAATAGTCGCTCCTGGTTTTTGAGCCGGTACCGACGGACACTTGGACAGATGGCGGACACGAAGACGTTCAGAGGGACTGGTGGTTTTTAGTTTTAGTGTTTTTGAGTGATTTTGGTTTCGGAGCAAGGACACAGAGTCAGAGGTAAATAAATCGAGGACCTGTACACCTGTGGGAGGAGAGGATGCAGAGTCCAGACCTTCACCCATCTGTAGTAATCTGAAGACACCAAACAAGGTAAAGTGTGTGTGTGTCTGTGTGTGTCTGTGTGTGTGTGTGTGTGTTTTCATGATGTGAATCCTGCTGAAAACACTTTGTTGGACTCTCTGAGTTTTCTTTCTGTCCCGGATCAGACGAAGCTGTTAACTCCTAATAAAGTGGTCTGTTGGCTCAGTAAAGACTCAGTTCAACAACAACAGCTTTTCATGTGATTCACTGAGTGAAGACAGATCCTCCTAAAACCTGATCCACCTAAAAAGCAGCTCTGTGTTAAACAACAGCAGGAACAGTTTGAGAAAACAGAGAGTTTGATCAAACTGTTTTATTCTTTAAAACAATAACTCAAAAATGAAATGCTCATTTCCTCTGAGTGTCAACAATACAACACAAACTGTAAATCTGCTGTGAGATAGTGAGTGTATAATAACCTGCAGTCTGTTAGTCAGTGATGGTTGCTGTGAAGACTGAATGTGAAGGTTTAAAGGGAAAAACAGAAAGAACAACTAAAAAGGGTGGATGGTGGTGAGAGATGAGCTTTGCAAACAAGATGCCATCTGTCAGGTTAGCTCCAACCTTATTTACCTGCACATAACTGCAAACTGGAAAACAGCAGAGAGCAGGAACAATGAACGAGGCTGTGACATGAGACCAAGATCTGTATTAAATACAGGAAGTTATAAATGTGCTGCACAGTCACCACTCGATGGTGTCTTTGTTTTTTTCTGGGATGTCCACATACTTTTGTCCTTTTGCTCATGTGTTTGTGACTCTTCACCTCTGTCCTCCTCTCACAGGGAGAAGATGATCTGCAGGATCCTGCTGCTCATCACGCTGACCTCCTGTGTCTGTGGTTAGTTTACACCTTCACTTTATTCTCCACAAAGACTAAAGACTAAATACACTTTGACACTTCACACTTTAAAGGCTCACATGTTAAAGCTGTCACTTTGTCTGCTCCTCACTCACTTTCCCTCTCTGTCTCCTCAACAGGAACATTTGTAGTGAATGTGACACAGAGCTCCTATCAGGCAGAGGAGAACCAGAACATCACACTGGAATGGACCTTCACCATCAAAAAGGAAATGACTCTCACCTCCCTTTTTATCTATTGTGGACGGTTTACTGATCTTAAACACTTCACCCTGTTTCAGTCTCCATGAAGGTGTTGAGGTCCCAGAGTCTCAGGATGAACATTTTGCAGGACGAGGTCCAGTTTGACAAAGACGTCCTCAGAGAAGGACGAATCAGACTTCATGTGTCCAGACTCAGGACTGATGACTCGGGCCTGTACCTGTGTGAAGTGAAAACAAACTACGGTGTCAGCTATGGTAAATGTCGACTCAATGTCACTGGTAAGTTGATTCAGTAAAACTTTTATTTGATAAATAAGGAACCTGAGAAGAAAAGTCTTGTGGACCACCACAATCCACAATCCTTACACTTCCTTCTTGCAGTATCTGTGAAATATGTTACGACTTAATTTGTTGTGGATATTTAGTTTTCTTCTTCAGTGAAATGTTGTTTCTTCACATGAATGACTTGATTTGTTTCTTTACAGCAGCAACAGATCGACCCGAACCTGAACCTGAACCTGAACCTGAACCTGAACCCTGAGAGACCAGACACAGGAAGTTAGAGAGAGATCGTCCTCTACTGTGGACTGACAGCAGCTGTGCTGGTTGTTGCTGTTTGTTCTCTTACTCTCTGTTTAGGAAAAAACATTTATTCTCCAGTCAAAGTTAAAAGAAGTTACTACTCAGCAGTTCCTTTACGGGAAACAGTTTGATGAACAGAGTAATGAGACAATTTTATACCATGGACACAGAAAATACTAGTTTCTCATTTCTCATGCTCATTTTTTAATCTATTGTTTCATGTTACATGTTTATTTCACTTTCATCTTAATTTCTCTTTGCTCTTTTCTTTCATTTGTCTAATGGGCAATGTCTAATGGGCGGCAGTAGCTCAGTCTGTGGGGACATGGCTTGGGAACCAAAAGGTCGCCGGTTCAAGTCCCCCACAGACCAGTCTACATGGAGGTGGACTGGTACTAGCTGGAGAGGTGCTGGTTCCAGTTCACCTCCTGAGCACTGCCGAGGTGCCCCCTTGAGCAAGGCACCGAACCCCAAAAAAACCTGCTCAGGGGCGCTTCAAGAGGGCAGCCCCTTCACTCTGGCATCTCTCCGCCAGTTTGCATGTGCATGTGCATGTGAGTGTATTCCTATGTGTATATGTAAAAATGTAAAAGAAATAATAATAACAACAGAGTGTAAATGTAAATTTCCCCATGAGGGACTAATAAAGGGTGTGTTCTTCTTCTTCTTCTTCTAAAGCACGCTTGAATTGTCTCTGTATGAAATGTGCTGCATAAATAAACTGGCCTTGCTTTTCATTTATTAATAAATGAGCATTCAAATAACTATACAGTGTGACTATATTATCAGTAGTATTAGGTTAGTATTATTAGATTTATATTTAAAATAATGATTTAGAAGAACTTAGGAAAGTTGATATAACCACAGTGTGTTTAAGCGTTAATCAGCCCAGCTGGGTGAGCTGTGTGAACTCACTGACCTGCTGACTCCTGACAAACATTCATTCTTCACTGTCTCATCTTAACAGGAGCAAACAGAGAGAAGCAACACTGGCAGCAGCTTCAAATTAAACACAAGAACATCTGTCAGAGTGGTCAGCAGCCTGTAAAGAAATGTGAAATGTGTTTGTCCAAAAACATGATGAACTGTAAACGTGTTGCACTGAAGCCACCAAAAAACAGACAGGAGGCCTCTGACACTGGAGGGGAACCTCCACCTGAAAATCTCCCACAGCAGAGGAGCTCTGAGCAGAATCAGGGACAGACAAAGGAGGAGGGACAGAGGGGGGGCTTGGATTGGTATGTAGGAGGTTTGTCCTCTGCTCCTCCTGAGTCAGTCTCTCAGCTGTAATAACTAATGATGAGCCTGTATCTGTCAGTGATGGAGACACCAGATACTGAGGACATGCCTAACACACGTGTGCGTAGTTATTTTGATTTTTTTTTTATTTAAATAAAATATTATTATGCATTTCATGCTGTTCTGTTCTATTCTGTGTTCTGCTACTTCAACAACTGCAGTGTTCCTCTGTTTGCAGTTAAATGGCCCCAAACATTAAGAGCCTTTGATGAAGAGATGAAGAGAAACACCAGAGGTCAGGTAAAGGTAAAGAGGTCAGCTCACATGTGAAATAGTTTGGATGTCTGCAGTCTACCTATTCTATACTAATAGGCCTAATTATCACCCAAACACCCTGCCACACCCTGCATATTATACTGGATAGTATTCATATTACTGTTACACCTACATACTCAGTTACTCACTGACACATTTCCTCTCTCACAGGACATCCTGTGCTGTACACAAATGTAAACTTCATCTACTGCAAAGTGAAAAGCTGAACATGGAGTGTCAGAGGCTGGAAATGAAATACAAGAGGCTATGTCATGTCCTTTTTTTATTTAATTCAATTTTCAATACCTAGTTGCATTGACTGATTGATTGTGGAGACATTGAAAGCGGGGCGACGTGATTTTCATGAGTTTTTCCATTTCTTTATACAAGACATGAGCGGCGTGAGCGTGGAAATCTACCAGGTGAAACTTTCTTTCAGGAGTCTGTTTCAGCCCGTCAGACATTCTTTGACACGAAGCTAAACTAAGCTTGACAGTTAGATAGACACACATGGTTACTCAGTGGGCATTCAACCAAGCCACGATGATGAAAGGGAAATCTCTCTTAAATGAGCCAGACTTATTGAAATAAGCCAGGCTTTCAGTTAATCCCCTTAGTTGTGTGAAATAAGAGGATGTTTCCTCTGGATGATAAAATTATATCACAGCAGCTCGACTGGTTGAATGTAAAAAATGGAAACAGCTGATCTGCTGCTGCAGTTTAGTCAGAAGGTTTGACTGTCAGATGTCTGTTTGCTTTCAGTTTTGTTGCTTTGGTTACATGTTGTGTGTTTTTGTTTTGGTGTTTTAATGTGTGAAAGGGTGTTGACTGTTGACTGAACCACCACCTTACTGTGGTGGAGGGGTTTGTGTGCCCGAATGATCCTAGGAGCTATGTTGTTGGGGGCATTACACGCCCCTGGTAGGGTCTCCCATGGCAAAAAGGTCAGGTCCTAGGTGACGGGCCAGACTAAGAGCGGTTCACAAGCCCACCATGAACAGTAAACCAGTAAACCAATGAGGACCGTTACATCGCCCGGATTGGCATTACGGGTTGGGGATAGGTCTCTTGCTGTTGTTTGTGCCTCACGGGCCTTCTTGGAGTTCCTGGGGGGGTACTTGGTAGTGCTCCGACTGGGGACTCCATTGTTCTACTGGAGGACTTCAATGCTCATGTGGGCATGTACGACAGTGACAGTGATACCTGGAGGGGCGTGATCTGAACCCGAGCGGTGTTCTGTTATTGGACTTCTGTGCTAGTCACAGTTTGTCCATAACAAACACCATGTTCGAGCCTCCCGGAAGAGCTGGAGGAAGAGTCTGGGCATCTCTGCTGACACTGCTGCCTCCACGACCCGGTCCCGGATCAAGCGGATGAAGATGGATGGATGGATGGTTACCTAAATAATGACTGTATAATACAGATTATTTCTGCAAATCCAAAGGATTTTTATTGACATGTTTAGAGCAAACAGCACAGATTAATAAGAAATATAAAATTAAAAGAGTCATTTTGCTGCTTTTCTTTAAGTTTTAAATTTTCTTTAAGTTTGACAGCATCAAACCTTCTTGATAATACAGGTGTAATGTAGA
Source organism: Scortum barcoo (assembly GCA_023238725.1). Lineage (NCBI taxonomy): Eukaryota > Metazoa > Chordata > Actinopteri > Centrarchiformes > Terapontidae > Scortum > Scortum barcoo. Next base: position 6,594,377 of record CM041532.1, read on the forward strand.
TTTCCCACTTCTCCCCCTTTTTAAAAGAAATTATATCTAATCAAAAGGAGTGCAAAGTCAATTTCCCCCTTTTAAAACTGTATTTCAGAGAAACTAAACATTTTAATAATAAACTGATTTTTAAACGGTGATTAAATAGAATTATTATTATTTTTTCTTTATAAATAATCACATTTTGTAATCGTTTTTCTTGCAAAAAATCCTTTTGACCTTTTTGCGGCCTAAAGAACATTTAATAACACGATAACACGGCCCGAGATTTTCAGCGTAAAGTGTCACCATCCGTGTTAAATCAGGTAAAAATAAGATGACTTTTATTAATAAATCCTCTTAAATGCAGCTGCAGACATGTGGAACAAAAGAGCACCAAGCCGTCAAACCTTCAGAAGAAATGATCGATTTAGTATTAATCATTGTGTTAATGCTGGGTGTCTTTGAGGTAAAATACAGGCAAACACAGCTGTAATCTTCCTGCACCTCCACATGCTCCACATGTTTGGCAGCATATTAATCACAATAATATACTATATTATACTTTCTATGCTGGGAGTATATTTTATTTCTCCTGTATGTAAATGAAGCTTGTCTCATTCAGAGATCTGGTGGTGCAACAAATGAGGTCACAGAGCTAAAAAATATACAGCTGTATCATAATCTCCATCTCCTTATAATATTTAAACACACAACATGTACTAATCTTTATTATATAAATAAATAGCATATAGCATAAAATATAGAGCCTGTCTGAAAGTTCAAGGTCAGGTCAGGTGAGGAGAGAGAGCCATAAACACAAAGGCCTGAATGATGTACTGTGGCCTGATGAATCAACATTTCATAAAACACAACATTTTAGTGATGGCAGGCTGCTTAAATAACTCTGAAAACAATGCTACTGTACTTTAGCTCATCACAACAAACAGCAGGCATTTTTTACCACGTCAAAACCTTTGTGATAAAACAAGTTTAATGACTTTACCACACCCATTAGTCACCTGAGCCTGAGCCTGATCGATACTGCCTCCATCCTCCCTGTGGGCAAACATAACGGAGAAGCTTTTTGAGACAGGCAGTGCTTCAATATGGGCGTGTTTGAGTAACATCTTTTGTGAATCAGGCCTTGAAATGCTGCAGATTGCGGCTGCAAGCAGGCCTAATGTGCAATTTGAGGTGCTAACGATGCCTGCAGTCCGTTCTTTGTGAATTTGCTCCTTCGTGTTTGCTCTTCACTGTGGAGGCGGCTTGTACTTTGTTTAACTTTAACCTGAGAGGAAAAGGCCAGATTCACCTCCTTTGCATGAAAACTTTCCATACCAAGGAATTATCTGCATTTTTTTCACCAGGGCCTTTTTCCCCTACACCCAGGCCACACTGTAAGAGAGAGAGAGAGAAAGAGAGAAAGACTTAATCTGTCCCATTCTAAGAACTGTTTAGGTGGTATTTTGACTGGCAGACATTGAAAAAGGTACAGCATCCGTGGAAGAATATTCATCCTGATTGACTCTATCCGAGACCTTAAACTTAAAAAGGGAATAACGGCAGGCGTCCCCACGGAGGCCCAGGAACCGGAAAACAGAGGCAGGAGTGCCGAACACACTGAGCGCGAGTGTGGCAAGATATCATCCAGATTTTTGTTGATGTGCATCCTCTGGTCTCATCTTCTTCTCTGTTGTCTGAACAGGGAAACACCATATTATGTTGTTAGAAAAAATGTATTTCTTAAGGGTTAGCGTTAAATAAAAGGACAGGGAGTGTCTGATTCTGATTCAGTGATTCACACCAACACATGTTGGTCATTTATTATTTCATGTTTCCAGCTGCGTGATAAAGCATTTGGCAAAAGTAAAAAAGTGCAAATCATCAGACTGAAGCCACCGTGAGGTCTGGCTCCATCTGAACTCTGTGTTTGAGTCAAAAGGAGAAGTGAGGATCTCTTCTGTTGACAGTTTGTCCCTCTGTCTGTCTATCTGTCTGTCTCAGTGCCATGGAGAGCCACTCCTTACTCAACCCCAACCTGCAGAGCAGTGAGGGAGTCCTGTCCAGCTTCAGGACCACCTGGCAGGAGTTTGTGGAGGATCTGGGCTTCTGGAGGGTCCTGCTGCTCCTCGTGGTCATCGCCCTCTTGTCCCTCGGCATCGCTTATTACGTCAGCGGCGTCTTACGTTTCTCCACAAGCCAGCTGGAGCTGGTGCACTGAGGGGACTGAAGAAGAAGAAGAAGAAGAAGAAGAAGAAGCATGGGGTCGATAAATAAATGAGTGAAGTTCTGCTTTGGGCTGTGAGGAGAAATCCAGATTTTCATTTTTTGCATCCTCATCTTTTTCTCGTTTGTCTGCAGAGGGAAACATCTTATTACAAATTATTAGTAAAAATGCATTTTTAATAAAAGCAGCCATCCAAAAGAACAAAACTCACTCTCTTGATTAAAAAAATACTTGGACCATGAGCTTCAGATTCAGTGACTCATACTAACATATGTTGGTCCATATTGTATAACACGTCCCATTTAATGACACATAGATAACTCTGCTTTTGACTCAGAGTGAGGAGACGTGACGCTCTTGTTTTGTTTAATGCGGTCGTGTTATGACATTTCCATCGTATTTCTTTCATACTGTATGTCCTGTTACAAGCTGTACATTGCCAATGTTTTCTTTTCTTATTCCTTATTTATCAGATATATGTACAGTGGGGCGAAAAGTATTGTATTTAGTCAGCCACCAATTGTGCAAGTTCTCCCACTTAAAAGATGAGAGAGGTCTCCAATTTTCATCATAGGTACACTTCAACTATGAGAGACAAAATGAGAAAAAAAATCCAGAAAAATCACATTGTCTGATTTTTAAAGAATTTATTTGCAAATTATGGTGGAAAATAAGTATTTGGTCAATAACAAAAGTTCATCTCAATACTTTGTTATATACCCTTTGTTGGCAATGACAGAGGTCAAACGTTTTCTGTAAGTCTTCACAAGGTTTTCACACACTGTTGCTGGTATTTTGGCCCATTCCTCCATGCAGATCTCCTCTAGAGCAGTGATGTTTTGGGGCTGTCGCTGGGCAACACGGACTTTCAACTCTCCTCCAAAAGATTTTCTATGGGGTTGAGATCTGGAGACTGGCTAGGCCACTCCAGGACCTTGAAATGCTTCTTACGAAGCCACTCCTTCAAGTTGCCCGGGTGGTGTGTTTGGGATCATTGTCATGCTGAAAGACCCAGCCACGTTTCATCTTCAATGCCCTTGCTGATGGAAGGAGGTTTTCACTCAAAATCTCACGATACATGGCCCCATTCATTCTTTCCTTTACACGGATCAGTCGTCCTGGTCCCTTTGCAGAAAAACAGCCCCAAAGCATGATGTTTCCACCCCCATGCTTCACAGTAGGTATGGTGTTCTTTGGATGCAACTCAGCATTCTTTCTCCTCCAAACATGACAAGTTGAGTTTTTACCAAAAAGTTCTATTTTGGTTTCATCTGACCATATGACATTCTTCCAATCCTCTTCTGGATCATCCAAATGCTCTCTAGCAAACTTCAGATGGACCTGGATATGTACTGGCTTAAGCAGAGGGACACGTCTGGCACTGCAGGATTTGAGTCCCTGACAGCGTAGTGTGTTACTGATGGTAGCCTTTGTTACTTTGGTCCCAGCTCTCTGCAGGTCATTCACTAGGTCCCCCCGTGTGGTTCTGGGATTTTTGCTCACCGTTCTCGTGATCATTTTGACCCCACGGGGTGAGATCTTGCGTGGAGCCCCAGATCGAGGGAGATTATCAGTGGTCTTGTATGTCTTCCATTTTCTGAATAATTGCTCCCACAGTTGATTTCTTTTACACCAAGCTGCTTACCTATTGCAGATTCAGTCTGGCCATAGTGGAGTTTGGAGTCTGACTGTTTGAGGTTGTGGACAGGTGTCTTTTATACTGATAACGAGTTCAAACAGGTGCCATTAATACAGGTAACGGAGTGGAGGACAGAGGAGCCTCTTAAAGAAGAAGTTACAGGTCTGTGAGTGCCAGAAATTTTGCTTGTTTGTAGGTGACCAAATACTTATTTTACCGAGGAATTTACCAATTAATTCATTAAAAATCCTACAATGTGATTTCCTGGATTCTTTCCCCCCATTCTGTCTCTCATAGTTGAAGTGTACCTATGATGAAAATTACAGGCCTCTCTCATCTTTTTAAGTGGGAGAACTTGCACAACTTGGTGGCTGACTAAATACTTTTTTGCCCCACTGTACATGTATAAATTCCGCCTCATGTTGTATATTTTAAAATCCCACAACCCTGCTGCATATGAAATCAGTTTCCTATTCTGACTGGAAATAGTGGAGATCACTGACGGCTGACTCGTATGGTGCAGCGACGTATTCAGATTAGAAAAGCACCTCGACTGTGTGCCTTTTTGACCGAAAGCTTCGCGTTTTCACTTTCAGCTTATTTGAAAACATTCCCGCCAGAAAGCATGCAGCTCTGTCGCATCAAACCCCACCGTGTTGTTGTAAACATCATATATAGGCACACTGCTCATAAACTAAGATTATAGCAGCAGATTGATGATTATTACTTGTTTTGTTGTATATTCATTTGATCTTAATGTCACTGTAAACCATGAAGATTTTATTTGCTGTAGATTTTCCACCTGTTGATTTAGTAAGTAAATCCTACCTGAATGTGGAAAATGAATAAAATTATGTGTACGACAGATTTGTGATTGTTTTTTTTCTGAAGGGGTAATTTAAATATTGCACTTGTTTCTCAGAAAACCCATCACGAGGAAGGAAGTGGTTTCTGCATACAGTCCAATGTCTTGTGAACACTTACCCGATGAGGGGGAAAAACACACACATTAACACCATTTTCACTAGAGAGATATTCCCCTTTTTGTCGACCTGCCAATGACCACAGACAGGGTGGAGAGATGAAACACTGATTAGCTGCAGCTCAGCACATGTTCAGGCCAATAGACCAGGGACTCTGCAGACATTGTTTCCACGGCTTCAGTTTCCTCTTTGGTATGAAATCAGGCGTGCTGGGCTCATCCCAGACCAGTCCCATTTAAAAGGCTCTGAAATGCACAGGTCCACCAAAACAGGCCAGTTCAATCATGCAAGCCTTAAACAACACGAGAGGTCATGTGACAGCCAAGACAAACATTAATAGCATCTCATTGCCTGTATGGCACGGCGGCAACATAACATCAGATTAACATCAAATATACAATTGTGGGAATAACAACGAGTTCAATAGAAACTTTTCAGATAATTTTCACAGCTGCTCTCCGCTCCAGCTGATGATGTTTTGAACATTTTGCCAAAACTTTAGTTTAAAAAAGTTGAATATTTTTAAAAGTTTTGAAATGAGATTTGAAAGGTTGAATTATATTCTGAATCACAGAAAGATCTGGAACATTTTGATGTTTGAATGGACTTGAATGGAATAAAGTGTGAAGAGCGACAGTCAGAGTTCAAGTGTGTGTGTGAGACTCGTAGTTCATGTGGACAAAGACACCCAGACAAACAGACATTTGTCAGACAGTTATAATTATTTATCTTGGATTATTTTACCTTTATTTCATTTTATTTTATTTTATCTCATGTCTTACATTCTTATTGACTATTTCCCACTATGTGTCTTCGCTGCTGTTACGCTGTGAATTTCCCCGCTAATAAAGGAAATCTGAATTACATGTCTATGTCACCCACAGTAGGTGTATAAGAGGGAAAAGTCTGCTGCATCACATCACTCCTCTCACAGTCTGACTGACAGGATGAAGCTGCTCCTGGCTCTCCTGGCTCTCCTGGCTGGCTCTGGCTCTCCTCTCTTTGGGCTCTGGTTCTGGTTTTCAGGTGATCCTGGGGGACCCGGTCACCTTTTCCAGACCCTGAGAAATGCGCACCGGATGAGCCAGCTGAGCTTCACTGGATCGGAGCCAGCATGAGCAGGCCAGTGGCTGCTCGGATTGAAGGAGTCTGGAGAGCCTGATCCGGACTATGAAGGGAGGGTGTCTGAAGAGCCCCCCCGGTTCACCTTCAGCCGCAGCGTTTACACAGACACGGGGCTGTATCAGCTCACCTGTGGCGGCCTCAGTGCGGAGATCCACCTGAATGTGCTCTTTGGCTTTGACGCGTCTGTCAGTGAGGGGGGGCCGGTGAGACTGGACTGTCACTACAGCACCTCTGGGAGCCATGTGGACTCTGTGCGCTGGGAAAAAGACGGGAAGGTGGTCCTGGAGCGGAGCCTGTCCTCCGGAAAGACCGAAGGGTCTGAGCCCAGAGCGTCTTTCCCCCCCGGCGGAGACAGAGACGGGGACTGGTCCCTGCTCCTGGACGCGGCCCGGCTGCAGGATGAGGGGGACTACTTCTGCTCAGTGCACTATAAAGGAGCCAGAGAGGCGTGGGGGGAGCCTGCTGCTGTGAGGCTGAAGGTGCACAAGAGGGACCCGGACCCGGACCAGACGACCCCCCCTCACTGCTGACTGTGAGTACATTTGAGATTTGACAAGTCTAAGTACAGAGGGTTTTGATCCGGACCTGGTCTAATGTGGTCTAAAAAAAAAAAAAAACGATCAGTAAAATCTCACCTTTTGCGTTTTCACAAAAACAATAAAAGTTTTACAAATCTGAAAAACTGTGTTTTAATTCACTTTAGCCTCTTTGGGATAATCTAGTCCAGATTTGAGAAATTCAAGTAGTATAGTGTTTTTTTTTTTATCCAGACTTGGTTCAAAATGGTCTACAGGTGAGAAAATGAAGTGAATTAAGAGGGTTGGCGGTTCGATCCCGGCTTCCTCCAGTCCACATGCATGTTGGCAAGACCCTGAACCCCCCAAATAAAGTCCGTCAGACAGAGCACAGCAGTAAAGATCTGGATTATTACCTGATGTGCACGGTGGAGAGGTGAGATGATGCAAGGAGGGGGAGGACTGAGTCTGTGCTCCTGAACCTGCTTTATAAAACTAGTTTCTGTGTTTGTTGTATACGGAGCTCTAAAAAGTGATGTGACTTCATTTGAACTCCTTCATTCTCTCGTCTCTCCCCTCTTGTAGCCGACACAGATCGTCACTGAAGAGAAGATGGGAGCTTGTTTGAAATACGTGGCCATAACAGCATGTGTGGTGTTCATCTTAGTGGCGCCTTCGTTTTTTCTGCTCGGCTGGTGGCTGAAATCCTGTTCATGTCGCAGAGGGCCGTACACACCTGTGACCTCAGGACAAGCCAACGGAGACCTTCAACAAGCCAACGGAGGCCTTCAACAAACCAACGGAGACCTTCAACAAGCCAACGGAGACCTTCAACAAGCCAACGGAGGCCTTCAACAAGCCAACAGTGGCCTTCAACAAGCCAACGGAGACCCTCAACAAGCCAACGGACCAAACCGTGAGGAGGTCAGGATAAACGTTCCCTGTGAAATGTCTCTGCTGGAGATAAAAAATGAAGGTGCTCCTCCTCCAGAGGACGATGCGTTCCCATAAAAGCCGTCCTACGTGGTTGAAAAGGGTCTTTTTTTCACCATTTAAAAAACGCATTAAGACTTTCTGCACACTGGTGCATTCTCTTCTTTGACTTCCCCCACTTCAGGCCATCACTGCAGCCCGACGTGAGGGTCAGTTGTAGTGCTTGTGTCTTCATGTTGTTTTTAGAAGTGTTACACATCAGGTCGAACAAACAACCGAAAAGCTGCCTGATTCAAAATTCAAATTCAAATTAATTTATTTAGAGCCCAAAATCACAAACATTTTGCCATTTACAATCTGACCCAAAATCACAAACATTGTCCTTAGACCCTCGAACTGAGTCAGACCCTCTGAAAAACCAGAAAAAACTTCAAAAAAACCCTTTATGGGAAAAAGAAGAAACCTGAGGAAGAGCCACAGATGAGGGATCCCTCTCCCTGGGACGGACAGACGTGCAATAGATGCCACATGTACAGAGAACATCATCATCAATCATATAGGGAATTATACATGCTGAGTTCATGGGTTTAGTCCACGTATGAGGTAAGGTATCACAAGTAATGGAAATGAGTCCGTGAGTCCAGGTGCATCCCTAGATGTCCTCATATGGAGCTCTGGGCCACTCGACCTTCTCTCCACAACACAGACACAGATCATGTCCCTACCAGGCCAGGCCAGTGAACCTCAGACAGATGGACCACAACCAGAATCAGTGAGGAACCTGCAAGACTGGAGAGAACAAAGAGGACCGAGGGCTCCGCAGCAGTAACATGCACTTTACAGGACATAAGAGTATTCACATTAACTGCTTTGACACACCAATTTAACCAATTTAACCACTTTAACTAATACTTTAACCAGTTTAACCACTTTAGCCACTTTTACCAGTTTATAAGGTGACTCCAGTTTGCACTACTACCATAATAAGAGTAGAGGAAGCTGAAGGAAGAGGAAGCAGAGAAGCAGAGGAAGCAGAGAGACAGAGGAAGAGGGAGAGGTGCCCGGTGCATCATGGGAGCCCCCCGGCAGTCTAAGCCTATATAGCAGCATAACTAAGGGCGAGCCTGTGCCCACCCTAACTATAAGCTTTATCAAAAAGGAAGGTTTTAAGTCTATTCTTAAACACTGACACTGTGTCTGCCTCTCGGACCCAGACTGGGAGCTGGTTCCAGAGAACAGGGGCCTGATAGCTGAAGGCTCTGCCCCCTAGACTACTTCTGGAAACCCTGGGAACTACAAGTAAGCCTGCGTTTTGGGAGCGCAGCGCTCTAGTCGGATGATAAGGAGTTATCAGTTCATTAAGATATGATGGTGCCAGACCATGTAGAGCCTTATATGTGAGGAGGAGGATTTTAAAATCCACTCTAAATTTTACAGGGAGCCAATGCAGAGAAGCCAGTACTGGAGTAATATGGTCTCTTTTCCTGGTTTTAGTCAGCACCCGAGCAGCGGCATTCTGGACCAGCTGTAGAGTCTTTAACGACTTGTTCGGGCAGCCTGATAAAAGTGAATTACAGTAATCCAGCCTGGAAGAGACAAATGCATGGACTTAAGTTTTTCAGCATCGCTTTGGGACAAAAAGTGCCGAATTTTTGCGATGTTGTTACGCAGGTGGTAAAAGGCAGATCTTGAAATATGCTTAATATGGGTGTCAAAGCACAAATCCTGATCAAATAAAACACCAAGGTTCCTTACAGTGGTGCTGGAGGCCGAGTTAATGCCATCCAGCAAGGCTATCTTAGGAGAAAACGTGTTCCTCAGGTGTTTCGGACCTAATAGGATCACTTCAGTTTTATCTGAGTTCAACAGCAGGAAATTTCTGGTCATCCAAGCCTTTATATCTTTAAGGCAGGCATGGAGTTTCAGTTTCAGGAGCTGATCAGTTTTGTCTGGCTCCATTGATAAATATAATTGGGTGTCATCAGCATAACAATGGAAATCTATGGAGTGCCTCCTGATGATATTGCCAAGGGGCAGCATATACAAAATAAACAGAATTGGACCTAAGCACTGAACCTTGTGGAACTCCATGACAGACTTTAGTATGCACAGAGGATTCATTATTAATATGGACAAACTGAGACCGATCTGATAAGTATGATCTGAACCAGTTTAATGCAGACCCTTTAATACCAAGCAGTTTTTCCATTCTCAGCAACAGAATGTGATGGTCAACTGTATCAAAGGCAGCACTGAGGTCTAACAGGACAAGTACAGACAGAAGCCCTCTATCTGATGCTGTCAACAGGTCATTAGGTGACTTTCACAAGTGCTGTTTCTGTGCTATGGTGAGCTCTAAATCCTGACTGAAAAACTTCAAAAAGACTATTACTGTGGAGATAATTACATAACTGGCTGGCAACGGCTTTCTCTAGGATCTTAGACAAAAATGGGAGGTTGGATATTGGTCTGTAATTGGCTAACACATCTGCATCAAGTGTAGGTTTTTTGATCAATGGTTTAATTACAGCTACTTTAAAAGACTTGGGTACAAAGCCTGACACCAGAGACAGATTAATAATATGCAGCAGCGATGTACCAATAAATGGGAAAACTTCCTTAAGCAGCATAGTTGGGATGGGGTCTATGGAGACAAGTTGTTGCTTTCGATGCTGAAACTAACGAGGATAATTCGGGAAGGCCAATTGGAATAAAACTGTCTAAGCAATTGTCAGGTTTTAATGTATCTGTATCTGCTCCTAAATTTCCTGAGTCTGAAGGCACGTTAGATAGATCGGAGTCTAACGAGGGCAGATCCTGACAAATTTTGTTTTCCCTAATATTCAAAATCTTGTCATTAAAGAAGCTCATGAAATCATTACTACTACTGCTTAAACTTAAGGGAATGCAGGGTTCAATAGAGCTATGGCTCTGTGTCAGCCTGGCTACAGTGCTGAAAAGAAACCTAGGGCAGTTCTTATTTTCCTCTATTAATGTGCCGAATAGTAGTAGCTGCTCTGGCATTACACAAGGGCTTTCCTATATGTTTTGAGACTCTCTTTCCAGGCTAGGCGAGAGTCCTCCTCTTTGGTGGAGCGCCATATCCTTTCCAATCATGTCGTGTTGTTTGTTTTAACTTGCGAGTTGCAGAGTTAAACCATGGTGCCAATCTCTTTTGTTTTATGATCTTTCTTTTTAGGGGCGCAATAGAGTCCAGAGTGCCTCTGAGTGAGTCCATGGTGTTACTAACAAATTGGTCAATTTGGGGGGAGCTCAAAAAAAATCATGAGAGTCGTCAGAGATACTATAGGAAATCTTACTGACTTTAATGCTGTCGGAATTGCTTCCTTAAATTTAGTCCTAATACAATCAGGTAACCATCTAGTGAACACAAATTTCTCTAGAGGTGCATAGTCCAGTAATAGGAATTCAAATGATACTAAGTAGTGGTCTGATAATATAGGAGGATTTTGGGGGGAGACTATTAAGTGCTCAATATCAATACCATAGGTGAGGACCAAATCAAGGGTGTGATTGTGACAGTGAGTTGGAGAATTTACCTCTGAGAAAACCCAATGGAGTCCAATAATAAGATGAATGCTGTGCTAAGACTGTCACTATCCATGTCCACATGAATATTAAAATCACCTACAATAATTACCTTGTCATTTTCAAGGACTAAATTTGACAAGAACTCTGAAAATTCTGGGCCTCAGCACCTCCCTCTGCAACTGGCTGCTGGATTTCCTCAGCCAAAGGCCTCAAGCGGTGCGTGTTGGCATGGCACAACATCTCAAGCAGCATCACCCTGAGCACAGGGGCCCCACAAGGCTGTGTGCTCAGCCCTCTCCTCTTTACCCTGCTGACACATGACTGCACACCAACCCACAGGGAGGAGGAGTCTAGGAACACTGGACCCCCCCCCACTCCCTCCCCACCCAACTGAGACTCTAAACACTGGACCCCCCCTTACCCTCCCTCCCCACCCAACTGAGACTCTAAACACTGGACCCCCCCCTCTCTCTCCCCACCCAACTGAGACTCTAAATATGCAAATTGCACTCATCTGTTGCTAACTGTTTATTTATTTATACTTATATTTATATTTGCACTCACTACCCATATTACTATTACCACTACCATCTAAGTACTGTCTATAAGGAAACATTTGCACTAAAACCTAAAACCCTACATTTACAACAACAACTACCTCTAAATGCATACAGCTGAAACACTGTGTTGTCCTGTCCTGTCATTCCCTGCTATGTTAGTAGCAGCAGACTTTGTGTACTCTATGTCTTGTCTTGTCATACCTTAGTTAGTTTAGCAGCATTAGGTGAAAGTAGCCTTAAGTTACTGCACTTTAAATATTTATTTATGCTAAATTTTTCTTTAGAACTTGTCTTGTTGTGCATCTGCACTTTACTGTTGTCCATGTAACGCATAGGATAGTGAGAAACGTAATTTCGATTCGATTCTTTGTATGTCAAGCACATGTGAAGAAATTGACAAATAAAAAAATAAAAACTGACTGACTGACTGACTGACTGAAAATTCAGATAAGAATTCAGAGTATGGGCCTGGGGGGCGGTACACTACAGCAACTAACTAGTATTGGCTTTGTGCTCTTCCAGGCTGGAGATGAAAGAGTAATAATAGTAAGGCTTTCAAATGAACTGTAGCCCTCTTTAGGCTGAGAATTTATTAATAGGGCTGAATTAAAAATGGCTGCAACTCCACCTCCTCGTCCAGTGTCTCGAGGAACATGAATGTTAGAATGACTCGGTGTAGGAGTGGATTCATTTAGGCTAACAAATTCTTCCTGACCTAGCCAGCCAGTCTCAGTAAGGCAGAACAGGTCTATATCAGAGTCAGATATCAAATCATTTATCAGAACAGCCTTAGAGGCCAGAGATCAGATGAGATCTGATGTTTAAGAGGCCACACTTAATTTTCTTATTATGCTGTCGCTGAGTTGCTACAGCAGTTGTGTTAATTTTTATTAGATTTTTCTGAATAACTCCCCTTTTTGGTTTTAAGAGTTTAAATGGTCGCTGGGCAGACACAGTTTCTATTCTATATTGGGTGTGCAGCTGCTCTAATGGAGGCGCAGAGAAGCGTGTAAGACTGCAGCTCTGCTTACTGGTCCAACTCTGGTATGTCATGAATTAGGACTAATAAAACTTTCTATATTTCTAGACAGGAGAGCGGCTCCAGCCAAAGTGGGATGGATACCATCTCTCCTAATCAGGCCAGATCTCCCCCAAAAAGGCTGCCAATTATTAATAAAGCCCACGCCGTTTGCCGGACACCACCTCGTTAACCACCGGTGGAATGACGTCATCACCGGTCAGATTAGGAAGGGGTCCAGAGAAAACTACGGAGTCCGACATCGTTTTTGCAAACTTACACACCGCCTCCACATTAATTCTGGTGACTTCCGATTAGGCGTAATCGGGCGTCATTAATGCCGACATGAATTACAGTTTTACCATATTTACGCTTTATCCTTTGCCAGCAGTTTAAATTTGACTCGATGTCGCCCCTCTGGCCGCAGGGGGCATGCATCTGACTGTTCCCCGGTGCTGCTAACTTCACGTGTCGGACTGTGGAGCTGCCAATGACCAGAGCTGGTTTGTCAGCGGGTTTGTCGCTGAGGGGGGAGAATTTATTAGACACGTGAAGTGTTTGGTGGTGAACCTTGGTGGACTTTTTTGAGCTCTGCCTCCTTCAGAACAGTCACCCAGCCGCCCGGCTGCTCGGGGTCTGCTTGGGAGTGCTAGCTGATGCTAACCCTGGGGACTGGCTAACTACTACGCTAGCATAACTAACTGCTAACATTGGTGCCGAGCCGCTTCTCTAACTCTGTCAGCCTCGCCTCCAAAACTACATATAAACTACATTTATTACAGGTACCATTTCCGCTAAAGGAGGCAGAGGAGCAGCTAAACATCTGACACACCGAGCAGGAGAGAGGAGAGGAGAGGAGAGAGGGAGGAGCCATTGCTAATAAGAGATAGCAAAGGCGCTAACCACGGAACCAATTAAAAAGAGTTTTACGCAAAAGTTAAGCTTTTGGACAGCTAAAAAGTCGCTAGCGGTGGTTAGACACAGTTGTTGTACAAACTTTAGAGAGTATTTAAGAAAATTATGCTCTGGAGTCTGAAGACTATTCACACAGCTCTAGCGCAAGGAGAAGAGGAAATGACGCAATACGCTCACCGTAGAACGTAGGACGTCAGGACATCTGTGTGCTTACTTTGGGCATGTATTCATGTGTAAACGTGGAAAAGACTTGAACCTCAGAGAGACCAAATAAACTCAACTTGAAATCATATGGGGAGAAGTATAACAAGCACTTACGTCAAGATTTTTTAAAACTTCATTTGAGCCTGTTTTGAGACTGTAAGAGAGCGTTCAGAGGTCTTGATTGTGTTGTTGTGGTTTCGAATGATGATGGATAAAAGGTGGCTGCTGTGAAAAGAGATGAACTGTATTTGAAGGAGCACACGTGATGTATGTATGTTTGTGCTTTATGTGCTTAATTTAAGTATAAATGTAATGAAATCAATCACGTCGCCAGGACCAGCCGCTGTGTTTTTAAAGGCTCCACATTCTTCTGAAATGTTTACAGCTTATATTGTCATCATTTTATAAAAAAGCATGGAACAGAAAGCTCATTTTCTGTCTCCGTCCATGCAGGTAAACATGTAAACATGACTGAGCTCTGCTGTTTTTCTCCTTCTTTAAAATATTGCAATGTTTATAGGTATTTTTAAGTGCCTGAAGACTGTGTGCCATTTAATGACAATAAAGCTGAGTTTTGTCATTTCTGATGTTTCATGTCTCTGCTTTTGTTGCACCCTTAAAAAAACACAAGCATGGATCTTAGGTTGGGCAACTTTATTCTCCCGGTGCTCGATTTTTTTTTGTTTGTTTCCACGGTGAAAACGTGCCGCCGGTATTCACTTTCACATCATGTTCATACATTCGACCACACCCTCGCACCGTCCAGGTGACACAGACATACATACAAAAAAAAAAAAGGGTGACATCACCACTGCGACGCGCAGCCTGATGACAGGCTTACTGTCCAAATGAATAAAGAAACTACTTTTAGCTCTATTTAAACGAACATATGTATTATGTCAACCAAAACTGAAATAAATGGATGAATTAAATGTACATAAATAAATTAATATATCTCTGCAAAGACTAAATTACGTTTTAGCCTTGTATATAAACAAATTCTAGGTCTCAACACTTTCAGTGATGCTAAACCCTGTGAAGTTCATTTTTTCCACCCATCCTCACTTTGAGACTCCCTGAATGATTGAATGACTTCCTCTATTCCTCTGGGTTTCTCTCTTTGATGCTTTGGCCCCGTCCAGCCTGTGCTGGTGGATTTTGTTTATTTTACCCACTGTGGCTTTTGATAAAGTCCCAGAGTCCAGTAAGGAGTTATGAGTCACTCAGGAAGGATTGAACATTAAAACAACACAATATGTTTATGGCAGCTAACGCCAGAGGTAACTATGAGTTTTGTGTGTGTGTGTCTGCTGTGTGTGTGTGTCTCTTTGTGTGTGTGTCTGTGTTTGTGTTTCTCTGTGCGTATCTGTCTTTGTTGCAGACTTGTAAATGTTTTAGCAAACATTTAAAACTGGCTCAAAACGCCTCTGGGCGAGAGCAGCACCACGACCGACTGCCCCACCTACTCGCTTTTTAACTGAGTGTGCTCTCATCACATCCTGTGTGAAAATCATGGTTTCTAAATTCCCCCTTCAGATTAAAAAAACAATCACAAATCTGTTATACACACGATTTTATTCATTTTCCACATTCAATTAGGATTCACTTCAAATGTGTGGGACACAGAAAATCAACAGGTGGAAAATCTACAGCAAATAAAATCTTCATGGTTTACAGTGACATTAAGATCAGATGAATATACAACAAAACAAGTAATAATCATCAATCTGCTGCTAAAATCTGTTCTATAATCTGTTTACAAAAGATTATAATCTGTTGTGAACAGGGGGGCGTTGAAAGCCGGGAGTCGGGCACTGTAGAGGAAATAACAGCACTCAAGAGAGAAAACCACGATCAGCCAGCTGAGAGCTAAACAAGTGCCACCACACACATTCACACTTCCACACTTACACACACACACGAGTCATTAGTGACTCATCAAAACAGGAATTGGGGGGGGGCGTCAAGACGCGCTGACAGCAATCTACCAATGCTGTGTCCCTCATTTCTCCACCAATGCCTGCAGTCTCTGGTTTTAGCTGCACCGGTTCAATTAATAAAGGCCACGAAACATACTGATGTCTTCTTCCTTTTTATTGTCTTTAGTTTTCTCTCTTCTCTCTCTCTCTTCTCTCTTAGTAGACACCGTGTAAACTATAAAAGTAAAAAACAAAAGTTAAGCTAACATATTAATCTGACATATTAAAAAACACAAATGTCTATACATTAAATAAATCAACATTTTTCGTGTCACAAACAAATATACATTAGTATAAAACAAACAATAACCATTACCGTGTGCGCCTCGATGAAATCGGTGAAGAATGTTTTATCACGCGCCTCAACATCTCTCATACTCTGCAGCCACTCCCTTCATCTACCCATAAGGCCGTGGCGGTGACCCTTAACCTTATCATGTGACTCTATACAAAATCCCATGTCTTTTTACATATTATAAACATTTATAACAAACAACTTCTGTTAACACAATCAACTATAAATTTTCTATAAATCTGTAAATGCAATTATTAAACACATCTTGAAGACTGTTACACTCCCACCAAATTACTATGATTTATGATGACCTTTATGTAACATCTGAATGAATCTAGTAATTTCCTAAGTCAAGTGGGCTTTGTTAGAAACTCTCAAGTCAAACATCTTGACGTAAGTTCCACTGGAACACCTCCTAGTTGTTTCTACAAGCACAACTAATTTATGAATAGGGCGTTCAAGAATTGTTGGGCTAACAAGTTGCTTGACCCTCCTTTCCTAGTTTCCTGTTTCCTATTTGTACTTTGGCCTTTCGCACCAGTCCATCCTCATCCTTACAAACATCGAGCACTCTTCCAAGTCTCCACTCGTTACGAGGAAGCTCTTCCTCTTTGACGATGACAACATCTCCATTCTTAACATTTCTTCTTGGAGTGTGCCAGCACTGTCTGGGAGTGATGTTTGCTACATACTCTTTCTTCCACCTACACCAGAATTGCTCCACCAGATATTGCACTCTGCGCGCCACCGTTTCCTAGCATACAGATCTGCTTCTACAAATTTTCCTGGTGGAGGAAGTGGAACAGTGGATTTCAAGGTAAGTAAGTGGTTTGGGGTAAGTGGCTCTAAACCTTTAGGATCGGTAATGCAGTCAGTGGTAAGTGGGCGGCTGTTTACAGTTAACATGGCTTCATAGAAAAATGTTCTCAGTGAAGCATCATCTAGTTTTCCGGCACTCTTGGAGAGAACCCAGTTCAGGACGCTCCGAACTGTCCTGATTTGCCATTCCCATACACCTCCCATATGACTTGCACCAGGCACGTTCATAGAAAAGTCAGTGTTTTTCAGCCAGAAAGGTAGTTAATCTGTCTTTGTCTACTTCCTGCAATGCTTTTGTCAGTTCATTTCTTGCCCCAACAAAATTTGTTCCTTGAACAGATTTGATTTGTCGTACAGTCCCACGGATAGCTACAAAACATCTCAAGGCATTTATGAATGCATCCGTTGTTAGATCCTCTAACAGTTCTATGTGAACTGCTCTCGAGGAAAGACAGGTGAATATGAGGCCATATCTCTTCTGGTCTTTATGGCCTTGCTTTGTGTGGAATGGTCCAAAGCAATCCATCCCACAGTATGAGAATGGTGACGAAGGGTTCACACGACTAGTTGGCAAGTCTGCCATTTTCTGCGTTTCTGTCGGCCTGCAGGCTCTCCTGCACACAACACATTGCTTTATGTGGTTTGCCACAACTTTGCTACCACCAACAATCCAGTACCCGTTTGCTCTCAGCTCATTAAGAGTCTGTCCTCTTCCTTGGTGCTGTGTGTTTACATGGCAGTAATCAAAGATCAAACGTGTAATTACTGTTACGATTCCCAGGCAGAGAGGAGCTAGACCCCGAAATGCAGACTGGAGCAGACACCAAATGGATTGAAGTTTCAACAGTTTTAATGTTCTTTTCAATGAGTAGAAATCACAAATCAGAGTTTGGCCAGCCGTGGGCGTCACGGCTTGGCGTGGGGCTGATGCCGCAGGGGCAGAGAGCCGAGCTGCACCAGAGAGCTGCAAGGAGGACTGCAGAGGGGGAGATGAGGCCAGGAGAGAAGACGAGGTAAGCCAGGGAGGCAGCCATGCGGCGTGAGCCAGGAGTCTGGAGTACAAAAAACAGAATGGGCGCTTGTGACAACCGGCTTTATCTGGGACACATGAAAGGTGGGATGGATCCTCATAGACGAGGGCAGCTTGAGGCGGACGGCGGAGGGGTTAATGATTTCTTGAATTATGAAGGGACCCAGGCAGTAGCGAGGGGACAGTTTGCGGGACTCGCATCTCCAGGGGAATGTTTCTGGAAGACAACCAAACGGACTGACCTTGGGAGTACTGGGGAGCAGGTAATCGGTGCTTGTCTGCCGATCGCCGATTCCGCTGAACGGTGGCCTCCAAGGCGGCCTGGGTCCTTTGCCATACCGCCTTACACCGTTGGAGATGATGTTGGATGGAGGGAACGGCCAACTCTTGTTCCTGGCGTGTGGAAACAGTGGTGGTTGGTAACCTAGCGAGGCCTCAAAGGGGGAAACACCAGTAGCGGAACTAACCAGGGAATTGTGAGCGAGAGTTCGACCCAGGGGAGGTATGTGCACCAAGTACTCTGGTTGCCGGCCGTGACACAGCGTAGCGCTGACTCTAGGTCCTGGTTCGTCCTCTCCGTCTGCCCGTTTGATTGAGGATGGAACCCCGAGGTGAGACTCACTGACGCCCCCAGTCCCGTACAGAATGACTTCCAAACCTGTGAGATGAACCGCGGACCCCGATCCGACACAATGTCCCGTGGAATGCCATGAAGGCGTACTGACGTGGTTGGCGAGAAGGTCGGCTGTCTCACGGGCTGTGGGGAGCTTGGCGAGGGCAACAAAGTGGGCTGCCTTAGAAAATCGGTCAACTATGGTCAATATGACTGTCTTCCCATTGGACGGGGGCAAACCTGTGACAAAATCCAGGGCGATGTGGGACCAGGGCCGCCCAGGAACAGAAAGTGGGCTGAAGGAGGCCGGACGGAGGTTGATGAGAGCTCTTCCCTCTGGCGCAGACGGTGCAGGCCTGAACAAAACCCCTTATATCTGCCTCCATGTTCCTCCACCAGAAATGACGCTTAATGAGACTGATGGTACGGTTGATGCCTGGGTGACATGAGAGCTTGGACGAGAGTGAGCCCATTGCAGAACTTGTGACCGGACAGCGTCCAGGGACAAACAAGCGGCCCGGAGGTCCCTGCCCGGGGTCTGGCTGCTGCTGTTGAGCCCGCAGGGACGGCGTTCTCTATGTCCCAGGTGATAGTGCAGCGATGACCCTGGAGGTAGGAAGGATGTTCTCCTCCTCCTGCACCTTCTCCTCCACGCTGAACTCTCTTGAGAGGGCGTCGGGCTTGATTTGCGGGACCCGGGGCGGTAGGTGAAGGACGAAGTCAAAGCGACTGAAGAGAGAGAGACCATCATCTGGCCTGACGAGAGTTCAGCCGCTTCGCCGTCTGTATATAGGCCAGGTTCTTGTGGTCGGTCCAGACAACGAAGGGCTGTGTTGACCCCTCTCCAACCAGTGGCGCCACTCCTCCAGCGCCATCTTGACCGCCAGCAACTCCCGATTACCGACGTCGTAATTGGCCTCTGCAGGGGAGAGGCGGCGGGAGAAGAAGGCACAGGGATGGAGCCGACCGTCAGACCCCCGTCTCTGGGACAAGACTGCTCTGACACCGATATCCGACGCATCCACCTCTACCACGAATTTGCTGAGCTGGATCTGGCTGAACCAGGACTGGGGCCGTGGTGAACAGAGTCCTTAGCCGATTGAACGCCTTCTCAGCTTCCTCACTCCAGACAAAGGGACGAGATGACGGGAGGTGAGAGCTGTCAGGGGCGCTGCCTCTTGGCTGTAGTTCCGGATGAAGCGTCTATAAAAGTTGGCAAACCCCAGGAAGCGCTGCAGAAGCTTACGGTTGGTTGGAATGGGCCATTCTGCTACTGCTCTCGCACTTCGCTGCTGGTCTGCTTGCACGCAGCCTTCCTTTATGATGAAGCCGAGGAAGTCGACCTGGGAGGGAGGCGTGGAATTCGCATTTCTCCTTTTTAGCGAAGAGACGAAGAGACGATTCTCCAATAACCTCTGAAGCACCTGGCGGACATGGAGCTGATGATCAGGTAAGTTCCTGGAATAGATCAAAATATCGTCCAGATACACAAAGACGAAACGGTTTAGGAAATCACGGAGGACATCATTTATGAGGGCCTGAAACACTGCGGGGGGGCATTGGTTAGTTAGCCCAAATGGCATCACCAGGTACTCGAAGTGGCCCAGGGGGGTGTTGAAGGCTGTCTTCCATTCGTCCCTCCCTCCCGGATCCGCACCAGGAGGTGGTAGGCGTTGTGGAGGTCTAATTTGGTGAATATGGTGGCACCTTGAAGGGGAGTGAAAGCGGAATCTATTAGAGGTAGGGGATATTTGTTCTTTACCGTGATACTGTTTAGGCCTCGGAAGTCTATACATGGCCTGAGGGATGAGTCTTTCTTCTTAACAAAAAAAAACCCCGCCCCTACTGGAGATGTTGAGGGGCGGATGATGCCAGCAGCCATGGAATCGTTAATGTATCCCTCCATGGCCTCCTGCTCTGGTCTGGTCAGGTTATACAGGCGGCTGGAGGGAAGAGGAGCATCAGGAAGTAGCTCAATCGCACAATCATATTAGGGGCGATGAGGTGGCAAAGAGAGCGCCTTATCCTTGTTAAACACCTCTTGCAAATCGTGGTAGGCGGGGGAACCCCAGACAGGTCCACTGACTCGATAAGAGGGCTATGTGGTGTCGGAGCCTTCCCTGTGGGCGATAAAGCAGACTGCAGACAATGTTTATGGCAATAGAGAGCTCCAGCTTAAAACCTTGCCTACGGCCCAATCCATGTGAGGATTATGAGTTGCCAACCAAGGATAACCTATGATGAGGGGTGTAGCGGGGGATGAGATGACAAGGAGCTGGATAGATTCGACATGATTGCCAGACAAGACAAGTTTCACAGGGAGTGTGCGGTGAGTAACCTGAGCCAGGATTCGGCCGTCCACTGCGAGGGCGTTGCGGGGTCTCTCCAGCGGCTCCGAGGGAATGCCAGCCTGCTCTGCTGCCTGCTCGTCAATAAAATTCTCCTCCGCCCCGGAATCGATGAGAGCCTGAAAGGAGAACCGTTGAAGCTGGAAGCAGACGGTGGCTGGAATTTGGAGACAAGTTAGAGACCCCCTGGGACTTTGGACCCTGGCCCGCCAGAATTCCCATGCTTACTGGCGGGCCCGGTCTTTTGGTCGCCGGGGACAGGCAGGCAAGGAGTGACCAGTTCTCCCACAGTAAACACACTCACCCGCTTCGGAGCCGGCGATTCCGTTCCTCTGGGGAGAGATGAGCCCCTCCCACCTGCATGGGTTCCTCAGGGGTCGGAACACTCGGAGATTCAGGAGCCCGACTTGCAGAATTTGGAGGCTGGTCCCAGAGGGGAATTAGGAATCTCGAGGGAAACTGGAGCGAGGACGGCGCTCACGTCGGCGAGCCTGTAAACGGGAGTCTATATTGCCAGTTAATTTTATTATTAGCGCCTCCAAGCCGACAGGCTCCTCCCGAGACGCAAGTTCGTCCTTGATGTACTCCACGGAGCCCACTGTAGAAGGCGGCACACAACGCGTCCTCGGTCCAATCCACCTCGGCCGCCAGGGTCCAGAAACTCCAAAAATCAGGGTGTAATCCGCGACCGAGCGCCGGTCCTGGGTGATGGTGAAGAGCCGCGAGGAAGCACAGAAGGGGGTAGCTGGGGACTCAAAAACCCGGCGAAACTCCTCGAGGAAGGCGGAGAAGGTGAGTCCGGAAAAAGTCCATGCCCAGCGAACCTTGCTTCAGCCCAGGTAAGAGCCTTTCCCTGCAGCAACCCCAACCCCAACATAAAGTGAATCTTGGAAAAGTCGTTAGAGAGAATGATATGGACTTGAGCTGAAAGAATAGCTTGCACTGGAATATAAATCCCTTGCACTGGGAAGACACACCTGAGAACGGTTCGGGGGGCACCGCTTGAAGGTCCCGCTGCTGATCGTCTCCAGTCTCAGGCTGGTTCCGCTGATCCGTCGGGGCTGCCGGAGCTTGCAGGGAGGCGAGCTGAGCTGAGAGTGAAGCGACCTGCTGGGCGAGAGTTTGGTTAGCGGAGATCAGAGCTCGGATGTTAGCGTCATGTTGGCCCAGTAGGATCCCCTGCTGGGTCACAGCCTGCTGGACTGGTGCCGATCTGGGTTCTTGGTCCGCGGGGTCCATGTTTTGGCCAGATCGTAATGTTACGATTCCCAGGCAGAGGAGGAGCTAGACCCCGAAATGCAGACTGGAGCAGACACCAAATGGATTGAGAAGTTTCAACAGTTTTAATGTTCTTTTTAATGAGTAGAAATCACAAATCAGAGTTTGGCCAGCCGTGGGCGTCACACGGGCTTGGCGTGGGGCTGATGCCGCAGGGGCAGAGAGCCGAGCTGCACCAGAGAGCTGCAAGGAGGACTGCAGAGGGGGAGATGAGGCCAGGAGGAAGACGAGGCGAGGTAAGCCAGGGAGGCAGCCGCGGCGGAGCCAGGAGTCTGGAGTACAAAAAACAGAATGGGTTAAGGTACAGGCAAGAGTTCAATGAAAGAATTGCTAGAAGCCACGAAGTACCGAGAGAGGTAACTGAACGATCTGGCGATGAGTGGATGAATGAGCCGGGCTTAAATCCTGTTGGTGGGTTGATTGTAGAATGACTGCCAGGTGGTGCGGCTGGACTGAACCAGGTGTGGTAGTGAATGCCCTGGAGTTACCTCGTCCTCCTATGCGGCCAACAAACAGACAGTGACAGACAGGGGGAGGCAAAACACAAGACAGGGATCCTAACAATTACACCATGTTTTGGCAGGATAACTGGATGTCTCACGTCAAGAGGTAAGGAGGCATTTTTTAGTCGCCCTCCCACCCTGAGAACACCATCTTGCAACACTGGGTCCAGCTGGAACAATGGATGACCATGTGGCAGTTTACCATTCCTCAGTAATTGTATCTCCTCATTAAAAGCATTCCTTTGTGCCAATCTCACGAGGCTAGCCTTTCTTCGGTCCTCTACATTTATGGGTTCCGCTGTGTTTTGACTCTCTTTGCCAGTCGCTGTATCCTAGCCACAACTTTCAAGGCTGTACTCCATTTTGAGAATCGTTCAAGTCTCTCCAAGAAATCGTTGTCTTTCACAACCCTTTATTTGTAGTGCTTGTGTTGTCTTGACCTCTGGGTCAGCCACCAGAAGTTCTGCATTTGATTTTGGTGTTACAATCTCTCGTTCCCACAGGAATTTTGGTCCAGTCAGCCAGTTTGAACTAACCAACTCTGACACCTTGAGGCCTCTTGAGGCATGATCTGCCGGATTCTGATCCGTATCAATGTAGTGCCATTGTGTTGGTTCTGTTCTTTCTCTGATTCTTTGCACTCTGTTCGCAACGAAGACATGAAATCTTCTAGCTTCATTATTAATGTAGGCCAGGACAACCTGTGAGTCAGTCCAAAAATATTCTTGGTTGATCCTGAGCTGTAGCTCCTCCCTTAACATACAACTGACTGCTGAGGAAACTACTGCAGCTGTCAGCTCTAGCCTTGGTATGGTTACAACTTTGGAGGGTGCAACTCTTGCCTTACCCATTACCAAGGAGCAATGCACTTTGTCCTCACTCACTACTCGGATATATGTGCACTGGCCATATCCATAGCTACTAGGCATCTGAAAAGTGGTGTAGCTCAACTCTCTGGACTTTTGCCAGGTCCTCAGGGATAAAGCACCTTGGGATCCGAATACTTTGCAGATTTTGTAGGTCATTCAACCAGCTCTCCCATTGTGGCTTTAGTTCTTCAGGCAATGGTTCATCCCATCCAATGCCTTTTTGACACATCTCCTGTAGTATTTTCTTACCCAGTAGGAGGAATGCAGCCATGAAGCCTGGCGGGTCGAACACAGAAGCTACAATTGAGAGGATTCCCCGCCGTGTTGCTGGTTTCTCATTCAGAGTAACCTTAAAGGAGAAAGTGTCACTGCTTACATTCCACTTCACCCCCAGCACAGTCTGGACTGGGAGCTCATCATGGTTGAGATCCACATCATGAACTCCACTGGCTCTCTCGTTGTCAGGAATTGACTCCAAAACCTCTCTGTTGTTAGAGATGAACTTGTGGAGATGCAATCTTCCATTTGCACATATGTGTTGTGCCTCTCTTACCAGTCTTATGGCAGTGTCCACAAACTCTACACTGATAAGGCCATCATCCATGTAGAAATTGTTTCTGATGAAGTTGGATGCTTCTGGATAATCCTTTTCATTTTGGCTTGCAAGATACTTCATTCCATAATTTGCGCAACCAGGGGAAGATGCTGCTCCAAAAAGATGAACTTTCATACGATATTCCTTTGGCTCTGAGCTCGTGTCGCCATTTTTCCACCATAGGAACCGTAAGTAGTCTCTGTCGTCTTGGTTTACATGAAACCTGTGAAACATCTTCTCTACATCACTATTGGATGTTTGCGAAATCTGCAGAGTACTCCTGTCACACCATTTGTGAGATCAGGTCCAGTTAACAAGTGATCATTCAGAGCTGTGCCCTCATATTTGGCTGAGCAGTCGAACACAACTCTAATTTTCCAGGTTTTCTCGGGTGATAGATCCCTTGGTGTAGAATATACCACACATTTCCTGCTTTAGGTTGACTTTCAGCTTCCTCTGCATCTCCATCTTTGAAAACGCCTTCCATAAACTTAATATAGTCATCTTCAAACTTGGGATTCTTCTCAAACTTTCTTTTCAATTGATTCAACCGCACAAGAGCCAGTCATTTGTTTTCTGGCAGCTGTGGGCGTGTCTTAAAGGGAAGTGGCATTTCCAGGTGCCCATCTGAATCTTGATGTATTGCCTCATTTAGTATCTTCATGAACTGTATATCATCTTGTGATATGCTGTTTTCTCTAGGATTGGTATCCTTGAAATCTGATTCAAGGGCTTTGATGACAGTAGCTGGTGTTAGTGGAGAAATTCTTTCACAGATACACGGTGACACAGACCTGTCACCTCTGATGCCTTTGCTACTTGTGGTGAGCTGCCGACAATACTCCAACCCAGATCAGTTTTGACAGCATACGGCTCATCATCGCCTCCTGTGATGACTTGATGGGGTGCCAATGCTCTGGAGCAATCATAGCCGATCAAGAGTCCGACCTCACAATCCATCAACTCTTGGTATTTCCTTGGCTATGCTGTTCAGATGTTTCCACCTTCTGGCAGTTTCAGTGGTAGGTATGTGAGAACGTTCAAGGGGAATGAAATCTCTGGTATAGGCTGGTGGCAAGTTAATGAAGCTTTGTGAGGAAAATCCTCTAACTCTAAGACCACTTACTCTTTCACTCTGAACAATGGAATCTTTTCCCATCATAGTGGTTAGCTTCAATTTGACTGGCTCTAAGGCCTGCTCCCATTTTCTCACATACCTCTTGGTCCACAAAGGTGCTGCTACTCTGTGTATCCAGCAGGGCATAAACTAATGTCTCTTTTTCAGGTGTGCTAGTGGATGAAATCCATACAGGCACAATCATGGATGTACTCCCACCATCGCCTTTGTCCACAGAGCAAGAGAGAGAGATGACGTGTTCTCTTCTGCTTGCATGGCATGGGAAGAGGATGTGTCTGTAGCAGTAACAGAACGGTTCTCATGAAGTGGTGTTGGATGAGGTTTCTTACATATTCCACATGTAGCTTTGTTCTTGCAGTCCTTTGAGTTGTGTCCTCTCCGGAGACAGCCAAAGCACAGGTTATTGTCATGTATGAACTTCCTCTTGTCTTCCACAGGTTTGTTGGCAAACATTTGACATTTGTGAATGGAGTGACTTTCTCCACAGCACATACATGTGACTGGACTCGATGTGAAAGATGTGTTCACTATCCTTGCTCTGTTTGAAGCCTTTATGCTATTCTCTGCAGCACTGCATTCCAGCTCTGTACTTGCCTTATCAGATGCTTTCACATTTGTGATGAATGCATTAGCCCTTGTGCGTTTTATATTCCTAGGTTGCTTTTCGTCAGTAGGTTTCAAGGCATTAAGTGATGTTACAGGATTGCAAAAGCAATTTCTGCTTCTGTGGCCAAGAAGTCTGCGAACTCTTTGAATTTGGGATATTCCTCTGTATGTCGCAGCTGCTGTGTGACATGTCTGTTCCAGCGCGAAGTCACCCAATCAGGGAGTTTTTGTAGCATCTTTTGGTTCTCCTCACAGTCATTTAATACTTGGAGGCCTTTGATATGTGGCATAGCGTTACTGCAGGCTGTTAGAAAATCACTGAATTGTCTTAGTTTAACAGAGTCTCTTGAGCCAATTTTTGGCCAGTTTTTTAGCTTATCTCTAAAGGCACGCTGAATTACAAAGTGGTGACCATACCGTGCGTTTAGGGCCTTCCAGGCTTGTTCATAAGCTTCATTGTCTTTTCTGTAAAAGGTTCCTTCTAATACAGATCGTGCCTCACCACTGATGTATTTCTGTAGGTAGAACAACCTATCAGCGGGATTTGTACAACGCCGTTCTATCAAAGTCTTGAAACTTGTGCTCCAACCTATGAACTTAAGTGGGTCTCCTGTGAAGACTGAGGGCTCCGGTGCCGGAAGTCTGGTCAGAACCATTGCGTCATGTAAGGCTTGTGTTAACAACGCTTCCTTGATAGTGTTGTTTGGTTGTTCACTTTTACTGTTCTTACATGTTTGTTCTCTTTCTATTTCTTTAGGAGAGGCTGGAGGACAATTGTGCACCTGACTGTATACAACTGAACTCTTCTCACAGTTCTCTCTGGAGTCAGCATCTGAGTACGCCTTTAGCTTTGCAGCTATTACTTCAAGATCTCTCTGATTTTCCAGTTTTTTGAGTTGTTGCCTTTGTGCAGCAATTGCTGCTTCCATCTCAATTTCAGGCCTTCTTCGCAGCAAGCTGTGCAGCACAGTCCGCTCTTTTAACTGGTAATAATTTGCTGTTCTGATGGACAGCTTGAGCGATGACTACGTTCAGTAGATTTGGAGGCTGTTGACTTCCCAAATATGGATTGGGCATATTCTCTGTCAAGTACCATATGAAGTCTGGCATGTTCTGCCTTGGTATTAAACTCTTGACCAACCTCACTCATACGTACTTTCATTAGCCCCATTAGGTCTGTAGTTAGTTACTGCTGAGCAAGAATCCACTTTTCTTCTAGCCTCAGTAGAGGGTGCTGAAAGAGATCCTACATTATCATAAAGATCCCTCACTTGTGTTTCCAGTTCTTCAACAATGTCCATCATATCACACAAGTCCTTTTCAGAGCACTCATCCTTAAGTTTGGAGCGTATATCTCTTACTTGCTCTTTCCAGTGTTCATATTTTGTGATGAATTTGTTCTCCTTCTGAGAAACCTCCTTTTGCTTTAGCTCCAGCATTTTTGGGGTTAACTTTCTCTCACGTGAAGATGTCCTAGGTTTAACACTCTTAACTGTGGCTGAGGTGGGTTCAACTGTTACTTTATGTATTTCAATAGTGGCATGAATATCACCTATGAGTGTCTCTAATCTTTCCCTTTCAGCATCATCAGTTTGTGATTCTAATAGTTCACTTAACCTAGTCAGCTCAGCTTGTAAAAACTCAAGTTCCCCACTCTGTGATTTTTCTCCGTGATCTGACATTATGCTTACATTGGAAATAATGCAGTATCAATAATATCAGTTATTGCTAAAGTACATATAATGTCTGCAACCATGCAGTTACTGGTGGTTCAAACCTTAATGTTCGGTGGTTATCTAGTCAAATAAACCTCTTAACGATTGCTTGAAACATGCATTAAACTCTCAGATCAAGAAAACCATTCAACCATTAATAACAATAATAAGGCAGGAAACTCTGATTAATACCAATAAACCAATTACTTTTCACCCTAAGCCAGTCTTATACAAATGTCCGTGTAGTTGCAGAGGTAACACAGTCAAACCTGGCGCCGTTTGCAGAGTCCCGTACTCGCAGCGGTGAAATGAAACAGCCCTGCAGCTGAGGCCGTGGTGAGGATGTTTGCAGAGATGATTCTGACGCTGTTGAACGCTGCTCTCGGCTCGACAGCAGGCGACTCTCTTAACTTTCTTGTGTAGTCTATTGGCGAGCTCCGTCCCCGGCGTCTGCTCCGGTGACCGGCTACACGCTCCCTCTGCGGCTCAGCCTCCTTGCGGCTGTGGAAGCTTCCCAACTTGCGGACTGGCGGAGCTTTGGACTCTCGGCCGTGATGGCGGGACGTTTACACTTTAGCTGCACCGGTTCAATTAATAAAGGCCACGAAACATACTGATGTCTTCTTCGTTTTTATTGTCTTTAGTTTTTATTCGTCTCTCTCTCTCTCTCTTTAGTAGACACCGTGTAAACTATAAAAATAAAAAACAAAAGTTAAGCTAACATATTAATCTGACATATTAAAAAACACAAATGTCTATACATTTCACAAACAAATATACAGAAGTATAAAACAAACAATAACCATTACCGTGTGTGCGCCTCGATGAAACCGGTGAAGAATGTTTTATCACGCGCCTCAACATCTCTCATACTCTGCAGCCACTCCCTTCATCTACCCATAAGGCCGTGGCGGTGACCCTTAACCTTATCATGTGACTCTATACAAAATCCCATGTCTTTATACATATTATAAACATTTATAACAAACAACTTCTGTAAACACAATCAACTATAAATTTTCTATAAATCTGTAAATGCAATTATTAAACACATCTTGAAGACTGTTACACACAGAGTGTTCAGTTTGCCATCCAGTTTACATCTTATTTCTAGATTCAACATAAAACAACAGTATCAACAGTGGCTTCAAAGTGTACCAAACATCCATGAATCCAATTGCTCCACATCATCCCATTGATTTCTGGTGTACTTCACAAAATCCTCATTTCCAAACAAATTTCTAATACACTTATTTACATGTGAAGCAAAGCTGCTATAATGATATAGTTCAAGTTACAGTACTATTAAACTGTACATTAAGCAAACACCTAGTCTGCAATGATTCTGGACTTATACACGCAATTCTACCACATCCCTCACTTGTAAAGAAATATAAACATTTTCAAACACATATATATGTCATAGTGACATTTTATATTTAACATGCATACCGTACAATATCTGTTAATTACAACTCTGAAACCTTTAGCTGTCCTAAGGTATAAGGCACTGAACAATGTACAAATTTTACATAAGCAAATATATTTGAGCCAAAATAAATATTACTTCAACCTGGAGATCTACAATACTCCGGTAATAGAAACCAGAGTCATCATAGAAACAAGTTTTTACTTTTATAACACTTCCCCAAATGGAGCTAGGCTTTAAAGATTTGACTAACCTGAAAAATACAGAAAAGTTCAGCAGCAAGGAAGACACGGAGCGCTCAGTTTGTCATCCATTTTACATCTGAGGTGTGGGCAGAGGCATACATACATGAAACCCCCCCACATAATCCATTATATGGCATTAAACTGAAGAACACATTCAGCATTCACCATGAGGTACACAAGGTACACAATAACTTCAGGGCTCATAAAAGGATTAGCCATTAAACTGAACATGTAAAGAAAGACAGTTCACACAGGGATAATATTCAATAAAAACGTCATGAAAATAATATAAAAATGTCCAGTACAATACCTGCAACACAGCAGATGACACAGTCTCGGGACAATATGAGTCTGAATGAACCTTTGAGCTAGGTCAGCTTCTCTAACAAAGTCTCCAAACTATGCGTTATAGGTTACAAATCACAGTAAATGCTCAGCCCAGTTGGCATAAAACACAACGAAAATTGTACACAGTAAAATATTGAGTGTAAACATATGAAACACTCCAGAAAATCAATAATTGTCTCGGACCATGCGAGAGCACGTCTGACCATCGCAAGATCGTCTCTCCTCTGTGAGATTCCCACGCTCCCCGCTACATCAGTACAATGCGGTGTTGCGCCTGCTTTTCCATAATTAAACATGGACTTTTCTACTCCGTTACATAAGCATGTAAAGAGAAAGATACACACTCAAAATTATCATAAACAAAGAGAAAAATGAAATGCTTCAGTGTTAAAGTGAGAGCCTGATGCCTCCTCACAAACATCGTAGTGGTACGAATGCAGTGTAACAAACTAAATACATGCTTTGACTGTGTCGATCATTTTTGCTCCCTGAGAACAACATGGACAACTGAAAAACATTACAAAACATTTTAACGTGTAAAATTTAAAAGTTAGTATAAAGCTCACAACAAGAACAATGTTTAAAATAAAAAACAGCTTATAACCACAGAACGAAGTCAGTTTTTTCCCTCCGTCCATGTGGAAGAGAAATAGAGCTCATGGCTTTAGATTGTGCTGCGACACAAGAAGCTCAGCTTCAAATAATCACTCGCTCTTTATTTTATACTTGATGGCTGCTACCTGACCTGACAGTGTGTCTGAGTCTGTTCAAAGACATCTAAACTTCAGTGTAACATTCAGAGTAGCTGTGTGTTTAAGATCCAAACAGCTGCAGGTGAAGAGAAGTCCAAAATGTTCAAGTGACTTCACCTCCACAGCTGATAGCGTTGTAATTGATGCTGTTTGACATCAAATGTGAGAAGTCTGAGATGACGTCAGCATTATTGACACCAAGGAGTGGAGTTATGACTTCTGTGAGAACTAATTCTGAACTAAAGCACTCAGTAACAGGAATGATATTTAAAACATGAACTCATGAAAGAGTTGATGTTGGAGGTAGAGAGGTTGATGTTGGAGGTAGAGAGGTGATGTTGGAGGTAGAGAGTTGTGGAGTCCAAACAACCACCAGCGTCAGGGGAAAGTCACGTTCCTGAGCTGAGCCACATTATGGAGCAGTCCTGTATGATAACAATATATGAAACTACACACTCGGATCTGCCCGAGCTGAAGCATCAAAAACCACATCAGTGTGAACGTGATCGGTCCCACTGTTCTTATTTATTAGAATAAAATTCAGAGCATGCAGCTGTTTAATAAGAGAACATATCTGAGGGGATCTTTTGCAGTAAGAGATGTCGCCGTTTGTCTTTATTATCAGAAATCACATTTTTGTTGATGGTTTATTCAGTATAAAAATGGCTTTTATCATTTAATAAATGAACTCTTCATATATGATACGTGAAAAGTAATATTTAGATTTAGAGGTGAGCTGAATCTCCCTGACGACCAAACTCCACCCATCAGACTGTTTGTTCGGGGGTTGCTGGGAGGAGACGCTTGCTCGGGGGTTTACTGCAGAGAGAGATACTGTAGAGCGAGGGGCAGCCAGGTGTGATGGGCTGGTCAAGTTCACTTGGAGCTGATAGAGAGATGTGTGTATGTGTGTATATGTATAGAAACATATATACATATTTATATATATCTCACAGCGGAGAGACCACATGAGTAGAAGCCAAAAAAACAAAAAACAGGAACCATGTCTCAGGATCACTGACCAGAAACTTTGCTGCTTGCAGTCACACTGAATGAAACACATTAGATCAAACTCTAACTGGGATAATAGCCAACCATAGTTTAGGATACTAGATTGGCACCTGGCCAATCACATTTCAGGGTTTTTAAGTTTACTGCCTGGACACGCCCCTGTTTGCTGTTAGTCTCTTCATCAGTTTGTTCCACTTTGACTTCAAGTGTCTCATTAAATCTCTCTGAGGCTTCATATTCAAATCATAAAGTCACTTTATGTTTCACTGTAAAGAGGATTATTATGAAGGATTATTATGGTCTGTTGCAGTCTTTTTCTGTCAAACAAGTTGCTGCTTCACTTTTTTCTTTGTGAATGTTGACAGATTTCAGTCCAGACAAACAAATCAATAAACTCTGACTGACTCAAAAACTGTTTCAAAGCTGGTCGACCGACAATGAAGATGAAGAACAAAATCTCAGTCTGACATGACAAAGATGAGAGCCTTTGGACAGGATGGAAGTGATCTCAGAAAAGAAGAACTGAACTGAGCACACGGTTGCTTCATTTATTTCCAGTTCCAGTCCAGGCAGGGACTCTTTCTTGAAGTGAAAATAAACACTGTGGAAAACTGTAACCTGAAGATTCACATAGCACAGGAGGATTGAGCGGAGTTTGGTTAAACATAGAGTGTGACTGTTTTTACTAGAGACAGACCAATATGTTTTTTCAGGGCCAATACCGATACCGATTATTAGAAGTGAAGGACACCGAAAAGTGAAAATATTGGCATCAAAATTTTGACATACTGGGAAATACAACTTCTGCTGCTGCTGGAGCCTTTCCCACCCACCCACACACACACACACACACACACACCTTTCTATCAGCTCTAGCTGTCCCAACAGTATCTTCAGCCAAACTCAATCCTCCTGTGCTTTGTGAATCTTCAGGTTACAGTTTTCCACAGTGTTTATTTTCACTTCAAGAAAGAGTTCCTGCCTGGACGCGACCTTGCAGGTTTTAAGTAAATGAAACAACCGTGTGCTCAGTTCAGTTCTTCTTCTTTTCTGAGATCACTTCCATCCTGTCCAAAGGCTCTCGTCTTTGGTCTGTGTTTTTTTTATGATAAAGTCCTTCAGGTCTGTTATCATCTCAGCCTGACAGCATGTCATTGTTGAGACCTAGAATTTGTTTATATACAAGTCTAAAACATAATTTGTCTTTGCAGAGATATATTAATTTATTTATGTACATTTAATTCATTCAATTTATTTCAGTTTTGGTTGACATAATACATATGTTTGTTTAAATAGAGCTAAAAGTAGTTTATTCATTCATTTGGACAGTAAGCCTGTCATCAGCCTGCTGCGTCGCAGCGGTGATGATCACCCTTTTTTTTTTGGTGTGGCGGTGTCACCTGGACGGTGCGCGGTTGTGGTTGAATGATTGAACATGATGTGAAAGTGAGTACCGGCTGCTTTTCACGGAGGAAACAAACAAAAAAAAATCGAGCACCGGGAGAATAAAGTTGCCCAACCTAAGATCCATGCTTGTGTTTTTTTAAGGGTGCAACATAATCAGTGACTGTAATGAGAGCTGTTTGTCTGTGCTGTGTAACTTTGTGGGCCTGAGGAGGTGCACTGTATGTATATCATGCACACATGCAGCTCATATAAAACAACATCACGTATGAAGGAATGTATTTTGGCAGTGACAATAGTCCTCACATAGAAAGAAAAGGCTAACTATGACTGACTGGACCCACAAATAAATTACTACTTTAATGAGTCAGTGGAAACTCACTGTTGAGTAGAAACATTTTCCAAACATGTTCTTCACATACAGCAAAGAACACGTGCTGATTCATTTGGTCACAGAGTCATCAACAGATAAAACTTCCCTTTGCCAACCTGATATCAGTAAACATTTCAACAGTTCATCCTCTCACTGATTCTTTCCTCTTTCAGCTATTTATTTCTTACTCAATGTTTCCAGTTGCTTAATTTCTCTGTTCAGCAGTTTCTCATCACCACAGAAAGTGAAGCAGCAACTTGTTTGACAGACAAAAGACTGCAACAGACCATAATAATCCTTCATAATAATCCTCTTTACAGTGAAACATAAAGTGACTTTATGATTTGAATATGAAGCTTCAGAGAGATTTAATGAGACACTTGAAGTCAAACTGGAACAAACAGCACAACTGAGCCACCATCAAAGATGTTGGATTGAAATTTCAATACCCAGCAAGACAAACATCCAGTGGACCTGTAAATATTGTACTCTCATTTTAAATCTGGATTTTACTGCTGTTCATGTTTCATTTGAACAACTTTATACACTGTTGGCTAGTTTCATCTGCAGCAATGCATCATGGTCTATGATGGTCAGAACCATGACTCTGTGAAAAGCAAGAAAAACAGCCTATCTATTTTTTGTACTTCTTTTCATATTTGTCTTATTGTTGAGCTGCTGTTACAAGTAAATTTCACCAATGTGGGATTAATAAAGTTGATCTTTTCTTTTCTTTGTGATGACGCATTTTCCAGCTGATCCAAGGTTGAAATATCAAATTTTCTCAGCACATAAAGAAACATTTCATCACTTCAGTTTTTCAAAGAAAATCTTATTCAGAGTCACTGAATCTCGAGGTTTGTGTAAATACACCTTTTCATCAGTGTTTCTTGTCTAAATTAATCTTTATTATTATTGTTTTATAAATGTTAGTTTTCTTTAGACATCCTCAGCTGTGTGTTTCCACCAGTTTTCAGAGACTGTGTAAGCTTATTGTCTACATGTGACATCTGAATGTTTGATCATATGTAATAATTGAACTCCTGAATGAGCCTAATCCAGCAGAAAGTCTCTCTTCTTCATTTCTCAGTTGACTTGATGTGAAATCAGCTGCCAAAGAGTGAACTTTTTTTGGTTAAAATCTTCACTGAAAGTAAATACAAAGTGCAACAACATCAATATAACAGCTGAAATGGACATGACTAAAACAGAAATATTAGATCACAGTTTCAAGTGCACAAACATGAAAGTGTAAATATCTCAATCCAAATCACATCCAGAACACTGACGACTCTCATGGAGAGCAGAGCAAAGTTTTGGTGAGCAGATGGAGGACGGAGATGTGAGGTGTGAGATCAGGTTTGTAATGAACAATTTAAATTCACTTGTACACAGATTCTACAGATAATTTTATAACATAAGTTAAAATCGCCTTAAAATCTGCACAGGAAAATGCAATTATCAAGAACAAATGAAGCTGTAGGTTCTCCTACACGCTTGTAAAGGGAGGGGTGAGGGCAGGAGTGTTCAGTAGGTTCCTCGATGCCACTAAATCCTACATACAGATCCTTTAAGGTCAGAATACACAACCACAGAAAGCTGTAGTGTTGGTTGATGTGTGCTGTCTGCTGCTCTCAGATCAGATCACTTTTCTATAAATTGAAAAAATCAGCTGAAATGAACCTGATGTGAAAGTTCTATTGAATCAACTTATCAGTGAACTGAGTAAGCTGAGGTCAATGTCTGAAGAAACGTTGGTTAGGGTTAGGGTTAACCTGGATATCACAGGTGGACAGTGGTCCTCCTCCTGCTCCCAAAGTGTGCGTAAGAAATGCAGCCATTACCTCAGCACACTGCAGTCAGTGATGGACCAGGCCCACAAGCTCCTGGTGTTTGAATCCTGGTAGTGAGACTCCAGTTTGTCCCGAAAAGACATGGTCGAGTGTGTTCTCACCAAGTGTAGGACAGCTGATGTGTTGGTGGTATCTCGGCAGGACTTTCCTCAGGTTGGCGCTGTTAAAGTCTCCGGCTACAATAAACGCAGCCTCCGGCCGTGAGGTCTCTGTCCTGTCGATAACTCCAAACAGCTCGTCCATGGCCTTGTTGGTGTCGGCGTGTGTGAACATACACTGCTGTCATGACGACCGATGTAAACTTCCGCGGGAGGTAATAAGGCCGGCATCTGATCATGAGGTGCTCCAGGTCCGGAGAACAGCCCGTAGAAATAATCTCCACATCTGAGCACCACTTGTTGTTTACCATGAAGCAGACACCTCCTCCCTTTCTCTTCCCTGAAGCCATCATTGGTGCCATCTGAGCAGGAGAGTAAAGATATCAGGGTTTGGAAAAAAAGGAACATATTCGCGAGAAAGCAATTCTTAGCTAAATGACCAAATAAGATAAACATTATCAGATTCATGAGTAGGTGTGACTATCACTGTTATATGAACGGTGATCCAAAAAATAGCAAGACTCAAAAAGTCAGTTTGTGCACCTGGAGACTTCTGAACTTATCCTCTGCATGTGGAATACACTGTGTGCCAAAACAAGTATGGTGTTTTAAAAAGCCATAACTTTAATATAAACTACAATTATAACCCCACAGTTGACGTTGAAGGAATTTAATACACTTTAATACATTTGACACATTTGCACATTTATCTGAAATTTGGTGTATGAATTCTTGAGTTATAGCTAAAAACCTGGTTTTGGAAGTCACAGTGACCTTTGACCCCCTGTAATGAAAACCCCTTCCCTTCACTTCCCCACCTTCCCTTTGTATGTATCTCATTATAAATATGTGTTTTATTTTTTCCACATCACCCCAAAGTCGGTTTATCCTTGAATCCAAATGGACTCTCCCCTTTGTTACCCCCAAAACCTGCAGGTGAAGATGTAGCCGAGCAATGCTTTCAGTAAGCTGATTAAGCTGCTCTTGCTGACGCTTTAGCAATTCTTTCAACTCACCCATCTCAGATAGTGGGGGTGAAGGGACAGCTTGAGAGCCACCCTTGAACACCATACTGGACACCAAACACCGAGGGGACGGAGTGACTACACGCTGCTTCACCTTCTCCATGAGGCCCATCAAGGAGAGGGAGAACTCCTGAAGAGTTTCTCCCTCTTGCTGCCTCCTGGAAAAGAAAGCCTCCTGCAGAACAACAGAGGAATCTGGGCACCCGTACAGCTCCTGTAAAATGGCCAGTATTTTATCAGGGTCCTCCCTCTCTGCGCTTGAGAGAGACTTGATCTCATCCCTGGCTTCACCCTCTAGGTGGTCAAACAGGAAAAATGCTTGGTCCAACTGGGACAGATGCTGCGCCCTCATACACGCCTGCACCTCCTCCATCCACTCACCCAACCCTATACCTGCCCTTCCCCTAAAGATGGGACACTTTCTCTCCCTGGGCACAAAAATTAGTCTCTCTGCTACAGGGACACTGGAAGTGGAAGGGGCAGTAGGTGGTACAGAAGAGGTAGATGGTACGACACTAGGGGTAGCCTGTCCCTGCTGCAACCGCTCATTATCAGCTTTTAATAGTGCAACTAACAGTCTGAGTTCCTGTATTTCGTCCTCCATGACTACAAAGGGAAACTACAAGTAGTTACAATGCTGCAACGGCACCACGAAAAGCCAAACCTGTAGTAAACACTCACCAAACTTCTGTTGAACCACTGCTGCCTTGTCTCCAATCCTCAATATGCCTTCAAGAAAAAAACAAGAACAAAAAAAACAAAAAACAAAGGAAACCAAAAGGAACACATGTTGCTGTTTAAAGAGTGGGACCTGCCGACAACGCCAAGAATGTGGTGGCCGGCAAGGGGCAACAGGGGAGCCTTCAATTTAGTTGGAACAATATAACCAATAACCGATTAGTTGCCAGACAACGCCACCCTGGGAATTATTCACCTTTGTACAGCACATTACAAAAGCACACAGGTTCGATACTCAGGCTGAGACGCGTTCAAAGAAAGAAAAAAAAACACTTTAAGAGTTCTTAAAAAAATAAACACCAGTTATACAAAAAGGGAGGAGAGAGTGAATCAGCGCTGGGGCCTATCCGGTGGGACAAGAGCTCGTGAAGAGAGGAGGAGACATGTGACGGGCTCACCCAGTAGTGAAAGGACCCACATCCCAGGGAAAATACTGCACACACGAAGGGGAGGGGGGGGACACCGTCACCACCGGCCCTCAGCAACTGAAAGGGGAAATAAAAATTAGTGAGTAGCACTGCTCCAAATGAAGAAACCAAAAAAACACACAAATCCATCCATCCATCTTCCTCTGCTTATCCGGGGCCGGGTCGCGGAGGCAGCAGTCTGAGCAGAGACGCCCAGACTTCCCTCACCCCAGACACTTCCTCCAGCTCTTCCAGGGGGACCCCGAGGCGTTCCCAGGCCAGCCGAGAGACTGGTACCTCTCAACCTCCCTTGCACGAGCTCAGGCTCCTTCCTCCCCAGCAGGTGACATTCCATGTCCCTGTTGCCAGAGTTTTGGTCCAGGGATTGGGTCGTCGAGGCCCCCATGCCACGACATGCTATTACCCAAACCACATTGCACCCCGGCCCCTCATGGACCTTCCTGCAGGGGTGAGCCTACTGGAAGGCGGGCCCACGTCGCCATTTCGGGCTGAGACCCGGCTGAGACCCGGCCACCAGGCGCTCGCCTGCGAGCCCCAACCCCAGGCCTGGCTCCAGGGTGGGGCCCAGTACGCCTATAATCCAGGCGGTGCCACGTAACTGGTCCTTGTTGGTCTACTGTTCATGATGGGCTTGTGAACCGCTCTTAGTCTGGCCCGTCACCTAGGACCTGTTTGCCATGGGAGACCCTACCAGGGGCGTAATGCCCCCGACAACATAGCTCCTAGGATCATTCAGGCACACAAACCCCTCCACCACAGTAAGATGGCGGTTCAAGGAGGGGACACACAAATCTATAAGCATTAAAAATACTACTTAAGTAAATTATAGAAAACAGAACTAACCCCCCAAATCAATTCAATTCACATAACACAAAAACCCACCTGTCCC
Organism: Scortum barcoo; assembly: GCA_023238725.1. Classification (NCBI taxonomy): domain Eukaryota; kingdom Metazoa; phylum Chordata; class Actinopteri; order Centrarchiformes; family Terapontidae; genus Scortum; species Scortum barcoo. The sequence continues at coordinate 6,632,402 of CM041532.1, forward strand.
AAACAAATAACTCCACTGCATCAAGAAACTCAAATTAACAAAAAAAGGAAATCAAGAAATCAAATTAACAAATATAACTGAACCGAAACAAATAAACCAAAACAAAATACAAATAATCCAAAAAGGGCAGTGTAAATCCACTCTTCATTCACACATTTAAAACAATGGGTTGACCCCAAATTAAAGTTCTTCCACACCTGCAGAATAATATTTATTAAATATTAAATATTATTAAACAATATTTTTAATCAGTGTAACCAACAGCGAGCCGCGTAAACTGGCGTCAAGGCAGCAGCGGTCCAAGTGAGGTGATCAGTGTCACCTAATAAGAATAGGTCAGTGTTACTACACAGACCCAGGGTGACTGAAAATAAAGAAATGACAAATAAATGACAAATAACTTTGCACACAGGAGCCACGGGCACCCAAACAGCCGAATCTGCAGTACAAACCACAGGCCTCAAGAACCACAAAGAGACCAAACTACCAATGAATGAAGCAGCAGGCGACCATACCTGCCAAGGGCAGACACCTCCGACCCGGAAGTGACGTCACTCAGGAGCGCAAGAGGGAGAGACAGGTGGAGGACTGAGACTCTTAAACCCTGCCTCCCTCACTGATTGGCTGCCCATGATACTCCCAGCAGCACCACAAAACATAGAAAACAACATTTCTATGCTGCTACAAAGAGATGAATATACAATGAGCTGAACCCGTTCATACCCATGTGACCTAATTATCACTGTGATTGTAAGACACTGAATAATATTCAAAACAATATAACCACAAGAAATAACCCAATAAACCAAAAACACAAAAATATACTTATTCTCTATTTACTGCAATTAATTCATTCATGGCTCCTACATAACCTTTGATTGTAGGTTTTTTTAATCTTACTACTGCAGCTACTGGAACAGATGGAGGTGCAGAAGGAGTGCAGGGAGGAGATTCCCAGGATAAAGACAAGAAAGGAGCGAGAAGAGGAGGTGAAAGCCACCACATGTGCCCAGCAAAAGGCTCGGTCACTGTTAGTGGGTGGAGTGACAGCATCAACATGAACTTTTACACAGCTCATCAGCAGCGTACAGCAGTAACACACAGAGGTCTGTACTTTCCCTGTAAACTATCGAGTACTTTTATGATTAAAAACTTGTCTCTTTCCTCTTTAACTCCTCTGGTTTCTTGTTGGAGAGAAGAACTGAGCCTCACAGAGCAGATTATATTTTCTTTATTTGTCTGTCTGAAGACACCAAACAAGGTAATGTGTTAATTTAATGTGTGTGTATGTGAAACTGTTAACAAAGAAAGAAGTGTGTCATGATACTGAGCCAAGACTTCAACATGAGTCCTGAGCTCAAGACCGACACCAGATTTGAAGTCTGTGGTGACAAAGACAAAGTCAGTGGAGACACTGGTTGTTATTCAGCGAGACACCACAGTGAGGACTGAGCCCACAAAGAGGAAATGATGTGACCCTGTGAAATAATGTTCTGTTAGCAGTGTGATATTACTAAATGATAACTCACTGCATGTTTCTGTGTCGTCTCTCAGTCTGGTCATGATGTGACTGAAGACAGGAGGTAAAGTCATGTTTGTTTAAACTGCTGTGTTCATTATAGGAATCCTGTTGGAAAGACTTTGTGTTTGAGGACTGCTGCTGTCGCTACACTCGCTACTATTGCACAATATAGTGAAGAACAATTTGAACAAACTTGTATCTGCATGTTTGGTTGGAGCTCCTTCTTCTTCAGGACATTTCAAATGGACATTTGGACTTTTGAGTCCACAGCTTTACTCAGGAGACACTTTAAAGATGAAGATCTCAGATCAGCCTATAAAATCTGATGCAGTGTTACTGTGACATTTGACAACGTGCAGCTGTTTGTCTTCACTGGTGTGTGTTGTGTAGAAAAGGATCAAAGTGTAGATTTTCATGGGAATGTCATTTCATTCAGTCGTCAGCTTCATGAGCAGTTGTGTTCTCATTCCTTTATGTGCAGACAAATTTATATTCAGACTGAAACGCATGTTTACAACCTTCAAACTACTTTGATCACTTTGATTCTTCAAAGAAATACAAAGATTGTGTGAGAAGAGAAGTGGAGGCTTCAACTGCTATAAAACAGAAGTAAATGCAAACGGAACCATGCACCCTGCATTTCTGCATTTAGTCACAAAGTATGAAACCGCAGAAATAGAAAAATTAAGGTTTGTATTTAATACCGGAAATTGTATATGTGGCGCCTTTGTTCCTTCCTGGGATGTCCACATACTTTTGTCCTCTTCCTGTTTTATTCCATGTGAATCTAAATGTAGTCGTGTTGTTTGATTTTGATTTGAGGAAGCACACATTGAAGCAAACAGCTGCTGATGCATTTTTACTGAGTCACCATCAAAGATGTTGGGTTGAACTCTCCATGTCCTGCTCTTCAGCCAGCAGCCCTGCAGCTCAGTGAACACCTGGATCCACATGTTGTCATGTTTCCTGCTGATGGTGGACACTTTAACCACTGGCGCCATCTAGTGACAGAAAGACATTAGTGCAGCTCACAGACTTTTGATTGGACTAGAAATGTTGGATGTGTTGATGAAAAGAAAGTTGTCATTTGTGTGGTTGGAGCTCAGCTTGTTTTTGTCATCAGCATGGAGGCTTGGTGTCCAGGTCAGGAAATCCTTTGGTCAGCTGTGTGTAATAAGCAGGAGAATAAATCCAAAGGAGGGTTGTAATGACTAAAGACAGACTGGAGATGTTTCTTCTCACATGTGAGGACTGAACTTTGAGCTCATGTGTTTGTGACTCTTCACCTCTGTCTCCTCTCACAGGGAGAAGATGATCTGCAGGATCCTGCTGCTCATCACGCTGACCTCCTGTGTCTGTGGTTAGTTTACACCTTCACTTTATTCTCCACAAAGACTAAAGACTAAATACACTTTGACACTTCACACTTTAAAGGGCTCACATGTTAAAGCTGTCACTTTGTCTGCTCCTCACTTTCCCTCTCTGTCTCCTCAACAGGAACATTTGTAGTGAATGTGACACAGAGCTCCTATCAGGCAGAGGAGAACCAGAACATCACACTGGAATGGACCTTCACCATCAAAAAGGAAACGACCCTCACCTCCCTTTACATCTATTGTGAAACATATGTTGATCGCAAAGCCCTGTTTCATCTCCATGAAGGTGTTGAGGTCCCAGAGTCTCAGGATGAACATTTTGCAGGACGAGTCCAGTTTGACAAAGACGTCCTCAGAGAAGGACGAATCAGACTTCATGTGTCCAGACTCAGGACTGATGACTCGGGCCTGTACCTGTGTGAAGTGAACACAAACTACGGTGTCAGCTGTGGTTAATGTCGACTCAATGTCACTGGTAAGTTGATTCAGTAAAACTTTAATAGGTTCATTTTAGGTGATTTGTTTAAATGAACAGAAACGTTTATTTTATTTTTGCTGTAATAACTGGAGTGTTAAACTCGACTCTATCGACATATTATTAAGACAAGTCTGATTGATGACTCAGAGAAACACGTCTGTGTTTGTTCGAGTTATTCACCAACTTCATCCTTCTACTTCTACGTCCTCATGAGTTTTTAAACTCTGTACCATCACATCATTTTGAGGTGATTGTGACCTGAATACAATTAACAACTGTGTGACCTTAAATTAAATTCTGTCACCATTTTATTTAAAAGCAGAGTTTGATTCAATCCGTACAAAACCTGAAAAGTAAAACCACAGGGTTATGTGTCGGACTATTTTTTGGGAGCAAGGAAGGAGATGCCAGGAAGTTACTGTGTCCTGAAATAGTCAGACACCCCGTTAAACAGTGAATTGACTTTTACACTTACACTGCTGTTTATTGTGGTAAAATGTTTTCTCATCACACATTTGTTTGATCTCTTCACAGCAGCCACTGATCGGCCTAAAGATGAGACACAAAAGCCAACAAGCCGAGGACCAACCAGCGGCTGCAGTAGATTAGGTTTGACTGTGGTGCTGCTGGGTTGTTTTACTCTTTGTCTCCTGTAACCCTGCTGGACATTTGTAGTTCTGCCATGACTTTGGTACGGTGGAGCTTTAAACTAAATGTTAATGTCAGCAAGCTAATGTGGCGATGTTTAGCAGGAACAATGTTTACCATGTTAACCTGATTAGTTTATCTGGTTAGCTGTGATGGAAAATCTGAAGTCAGTCAACACTGACTGAAGAAAGTTACAGGAGATCAGGATGTTTTACACAAAAGCATTTACTGAAAGGTTGGTTGATCAAGGAGAATAGAGATTAAGGATTACAAGTTTACACAGTGTTGTGCCACCTCAGATCTGAAGGCTGTCCTGAAAAGAGTCTTTTTGTCTCGTTGTTTAGAGACCATGAAGACTGCTGGTATTCCAGATAAGTTTCTCCTCATTAAACTAAATATGTGTGAAGACTCTGTTGGGCGCTGAGCCATCAACACAGATTATACTTCACTTTGCTAAGCTAACGTCAGTAAATTCACGTACTGGGCCTCTTCATGCCACACACAGTTCAGTCTTATGGTGTCAGAGTTTCTGTTGCAGATGAAGTTGCATAGAAGGAGGCTTTCTTACCTCAGAGTGTCTCACTTTGAGATAATGGGAGGCAGAATCACCTCATCTGAGCAGCTGAAGTCAGCACAGAAGTCATCTTCAGAGTTAAGCCTTTGCCTTTTGTGGGAAACACTGAGGCGTTCCTGACCTTAGGTGACCCTTTGGCAGCTGAACAATGTGGGTTAGAAGATGCCTCAGAGACCACTAGATGACTTTCAGTCAGAAAACAAAGAGAAGAAGAATAATTTCTTCACATTAGCATTTTGCTAAATAGCTCTAAACACAAAGTTCAGCTGAGTCTGATGGGAAGTAATTCACTTTGCAGGTATTTGGTCAAAATGAAACATTTGATGGGACTGAATGAAAAGTTAAGGGATCACCAAAGTGATTACACCTCATCCTGAAGGGAAAGCTGAAATTCATAGTTTTGAGTGAAATATGAAACTATTGGATGGATTGTCATGAAAAGAGTCAGCTTCAGACTCTTCATCACTCATTTTAAACTGATCTGCATTGAAGGGTATATGGGAGGAAAATGGAGGTGCCTTTTTGTCTAAAAGTAACAGAAATGATCCAAACGCTGTTGTTTCTGTTCTGCATGTGTTTATTGATCCACTGTGATCTGATTTGGGAGCAGCAGACAGCACACATCACCAACACTACAGCTTTCTGTGGTTGTGTATTCTGACCTTAAAGGATCTGTATGTAGGATTTAGTGGCATCGAGGAACCTACTGAACACTCCTGCCCTCACCCCTCCCTTTACAAGCGTGTAGGAGAACCACCAGCTTCATTTGTTCTTGATTATTGCATTTTCCTGCGCAGATTTTAAGGCGATTTTAACTTATTTATGTTATAAAATGATGTGTAGAATCTGTGTATGAGTGAATTTTAAATTGTTGATTACAAACCTGATCTGACACCTCACATCTCCGTCCTCCATCAGCTCTCAGTTTCAGGTGATTATACACATTATTTCATATATATTATCTTCTATTTCTGACAACAGATCGCCTTCATCCTACACACTGCTCCTTTAAGCTTTCACACTTTGAGACCTCATTTAACAGCTTTTTCATGTGTTTGTGCAGTTGAAACTGTGATCTAGTATTTCTGTTTTAGTCACGTCCATTTCAGCTGTTATATTGATGTTGTTCTTCTTTCACTCTTACTCTTTGTATTTACTGTCTAACTAAAATGTTTTGCTCTCATAAGTTATAAACCCTGATACAGTTCAGGCTCATCAGGAACTATTGTTGCTGTTGTGGCCTATCAGGAGAATAACTGTGAATGTCTGACAGGCTGTACTAAATGGAAAGTGAATGGACACCACATATTGCTGTATTGAAGCTCCACCTTGTGGAATATTTCAGTACAGCAGTTAATTCCCACATTAGCATTTCTGCACATCGTCAGTGTTGACTTCAGCTTGTAGCAGCAAGCCTGCCTGAATCAGAGTATTTAAGTATATTCCTTCTAATCCTGTGTTTTTATGTATATTTGTACATGCTGCTGATATTCTGCTCTGTATTAAGCTGTGTTTTGTTATTGGAGGAGGTTCAATAAAGGTTTTGACCAAAAACAGTTCACTGTTTGACAGTTTGTCTAGAAGATGGTTTTCAGTGAACTGGGTGCATCACTATTGATGATTTGGTGTTTAAGAGTAAAAATGTGAATTCTACTTTAGTCTTGTCTTCCTGCAGGTTGGGCAGGTCATGATTTGGAGATGTTCTTTCAATCCCAAACTCCTGTCAGCCATCAGAAGAAGTGTGTTTGTGTGTTTGATGGTGGACACTCCTCACATGAACCATCTCTTTACAGACAGTCTGAAGGACACAAAGAACAGATGCTGCCTGGTTACCTGCTGGATTTGACTTCACATCAAGTCAACTGAGAAATGAAGATCTTCAAAAGAAATGAAGACTTTCTGCTGGATTAGGCTCATTCAGGAGTTCAATTATTACATATGATCAAACATTCAGATGTCACATGTAGACAATAAGCTTACACAGTCTCTGAAAACTGGTGGAAACACTCACAGCTGAGGATGTCTAAAGAAAACTAACATTTATAAAACAATAATAATAAAGATTAATTTGGATAAGACACACTGATGACCTGTTCCATGTGTGAAATTCAGATGTGGAAGAGAAAATGACAAACCAGAGAGAAAATCATTCAGATATAAATGGATCAATACTGTACTAAATATGAAATACACCAACTCAGATCTGTACAAATACACACCACTACAGCACACTCAGGATCCTGATAAGCAGCACAGTGTGTGTGATTATAGTAACTCGGCTAAAAGTGGAGCATAAGTGTGTTTCAGTGCAGTGTGAGAATCAACGTGCAGAAACTTGTAGCTTGTTTGAGGTTTGTTCATCACAGTAAACTTTTAAAAAGTGTATTTTGATCCTAGTTAGACTGATGCTTTATGGTGATGCTGCTGTTTTATTCCTGCTGAGGTGATGCTGTTTGGCGTTGAGGTCGTTTGATGCTGCGACGAGTTGACCTGACGTGCCGAACGCCCACTTCAGTGATCAAAGATGTTACTGTGGGGATGAACCCAACCACTGAAGTGAAAACCACAAACCTCCAAATTTGGTGACTTTGAATGAAATTTTTCTGAAAAACTGAAGTATGAAATGTTTCTTTACGTGATAAGAAAATGTGATATTTCAAGCCTCCTTGGATCAGCTGGAAAATGTATCTTCACAAAGATAAGATAAGATAAGATAAGACCAACTTTATTAATCCCACTTCAGGGAAATTTTACTTGTGACAGCAGCTCAATACAATGACATAAATAAAGTCTAAACATATATACATCCTTACATATACAATAAAAAATATAGTTATTTAAACTGAAAACTGTTTTTTTTTCTGACTTTTTACAGATACATGGTTTTCACAGGACAGCCACACTACTGCTACAAACATTTTTGTGATGAGTCTGTACTTTTTAAGGAAAATCTTACTTGTTATATACTTAAGTAAAAAATCTGAGCACTTCTTCCATCCACTGCAGATGACAGAGTTCAGATGATGATCTCTTTCTTGGCGTTGATCTTTCTAATGAGATTAATGAGGGAACGTCTGTCCTGGTCTTGATCTGTGTGAATGACATGAGACAAAAATAAGTGCAAAAGAAGAAATGACACAAATCACAACACACTAAATAGTTTCATTTAAAAAGCAAATATGACCTCTTTTACCTCAATGAAAGACTGCTACCAGACCTCTGACAGCTGCATCAACAACAACTATTAGACCAATAACTATCAGAACTCCTCCAATTAGAGCTCCGGAAATATTTTTAACTAAGTTCCAGTAATAAGAACGGTCGTCTTCCTTTGCTGGCTCTCCTGGTGAGCGTGTTCCACCTGTATGAAGACAGAAAACAGACTGAAACAAGAGAAACAGAAACAGCAAATGTAGAAATGAGACCACAAACAGACAAACAGACACTAATCACAATGTTTTGCCTTGAAATCCGATTGGTGCGTCACATTTAAAAGGAAACAATCGGCCTTTGGGATGTTATTTCTCCATGAGTAACCATGGTAACAGCTCACCGTGTTGACCTACCTTCAGCTGACTCTGGTGTGGTGAGGATCACATCATGGGAGGTCACGTTCAAGACAAAATGTTCTGTGGGTGTAAATCAGGAGTCTGTTAGCGTCTTCTGTTCTGTGATAGCAGTAACATGTCCGTCCTGCACTACAGCAGCACAAACACTCATGCAACATGTGTCCTCGTCCCGCTGAGTCGGCTTACCAGTGGTCTTCAGCACCCATCTTCTCAGGAGCTCGTCATAATTAGCAGCCAGATCGCACCAGTAATTTCCAGAGTCGTCAGTCCTGACTCTGGACAGATGAAGTCTGACTCGTCCTTCTCTCAGGGCGTCTTCGTCACACTGCACCCGTCCTGCAAACTGCTGATGCTGAGACTCTGGGACCTCCACACCGTTAATCATTTCATACAAAACCTTCAGAGGCTTCGACTGGAGAAAACAAACCAGGTTGGTGCGAGACATGTCAGTTTTGGTGTGACTGTCCCATCTGATGGTGACGTCCTCGTTCTCCTCGGCCTGATACAAGGTCCTTTTCACAGCAAACATCCCTGTAGACGAAGAGAGAGGAGAGAGAGGCACAGGAGAGACATGATGTAGAGTCAGACATCAATCTTCACCTCATTTCAGCCTCAAACTCTGACATAAAGGAACTGACTGTTTGTGTCAAACGTACAATTCAAAGAAGTTTGAAGACGTCACTTTGGGCTCTGAGAAGATGATGGAGGATTTTCACTCATGTTTTTAACATTTCATTGACTGACTGATTATCTGATTACTTAAGAAAAGTAAAAAATAGTGAAAATGATTGTTAGCTGCAGCCTCACTAACCACAGACAGAGGAGGTCAGGACGACCAGCAGAGGGATCCACATCATCTTCTCCCTGTCAGAGAGGAGACAGTTTGATTAGCAGAAGATTTAGATTAGATTAGACTGACAGTGAGCTTACTGTTCCCCTATAAACAAGAGGGCAGGCTCAGGCAGGCTCAGGCAGGCTCTGCTGGCTGTTCTAAGTCCTGGATCAAGACTAAAGGTGACCAAATGTTCACAGTCGATACACCTTTATAAAAAAGCCTTTAAATTAATGATACCACATCTCTCTAACATTTCCAACATGTCTTATCTGTGTTACTGTCATCGGTGGTGTACTTATATTTATTGTTGGTTATTATATTCATTTTTTGTGCTTCCTTTTTTTGTGTGTCTGATTTAATCTTCCTCAGTCTTGGAATATTTTAATCTGGTCTCAACCATGTAAAGCACTTTGTAACTGTGTTTTAAAAAGTGCTGCACAAATAAAGTGTATTCTTGTTCTTGTTAAACTGTCCATACTGTGAGCCACTGGACTTGGAGCAGCTCCTATCAGAGTGCAGTGTCTTGTTTCATATGATCTCAGTGGGAGTTGATTGCAGTTGGTGGCCTCAGCTGTAAGAGAACAAAGTCCTACCTGTTGATGTGTTTGTGCTACAGGTGTATCGACTGTCAGCTGCTCCCAGGAACCATGAACTCCTCCACAAGTGCACCAACGAGGACGAGCAGGCGAGGACGCACTTCTCCTGATGGACAACTTGCTGGGTGCATCGCAGCAGTCAGATACCGACCTGGGAATGAAACACTTTTCAGTTTCCATGATTTCATTTCATGTTGGGTAGAACTGTTGGAGCCTCACTGTCATAAACTCGTGTTTCTAAAGACGCTCTCACCAACCTCCCATCAATCCCACAGAGCCCACATGCACATCAGTGGCTTTAATGATGTGTCCAAACAGTGTTGTTACTGCTGATGGTGTTCAGGTGAAAAGAGGAAGGAACAAAACACTGTGGACGTCAAGTTCATGTCCTCACTTTGGTTTCTGGGAGGTCAAAGTTCACTTTCTACTTTTACACACAAATGATACTTGATGAGCTTTAAAGGCTCATTCTGACATTTTCAGACTGTTTGTCTGTTTTAGACCACAAAGTCCTTAAAAACAACAACAACAAGCTTTAGAAGAAGTCTATGAGCCAGCTGATGACATGTGAACACATCTTAGTCCCAGTAATAATTTAGAAAATGATTTCGTGTTGTCTCCAGCCACCTCCACAGCTTCAGGATCCACAAACACTTCAGTGTCCTACATGACATTTATTCTCTGTGAATAAGTCAGATTTATTCTATGTTGACAGGGTAAATAAATATAATAAGTGGTGTATTTATGACACTGATTCAAATACTGAACATGCTCTTTGAACAGTTAAAGGGACCAAGTCTTTGTGGTTGCATTTGCTTCCTGTTGCACACTTTAATTCAGCAGCTGCACATTTTGTACTCAAACTAAAGTTACACAGTAACTCGTTGGATCATCTCTCCAAATAAACATGGAAGAAGAAGCATCAACATAAAGTTTCCTAAAAACCTTTCGACAGTTTGATCATTCTAGTTTTTCTTCTCAGCTGCTGAATGTGCTCGTTGTTTCGTCACTGAAGAACTTTAAGAGCTCTGCACATGAAAGTAGTTCAATAAAGAAACCAAGAGAAAAACTTTGGATCACTTTGAATCGATTTTCTGATCAATATGTGCGTCATTCACGTGTCAACAAACAAACAAAAAACAAACAAACAGTCACCAGAGTTGAAGTCGGTTCAAACACCAACAGCCAATCAAACAGCAGCATCTTTTCCTTTTGATTGAGCTGATTCAGATTTTTCTTTTTACATTCTTCCTTCTTCACTTTCGGCCTCCTCTCTGCTCGTCCCTTCACTCAGTGGAAATGTGAACATTGAAACATCAGTGTTGGTTACAGCAGCTGTGGATCAACAACTTCATGTGGTGTGAACACAGTTTATGAGCTGTGGAGTTACAGACAAGCTAACTTCAACTATAAAGCAGCAACAAGCTGATAAAACAACATGAATGTGAAAGTCACTTCAGGCTCCTTCACAACATTTTATTATGGACAAATCCATCACACACAGCTTTACATGAAAGAGCAAATAAAGAAATAATAACAAAAAGATGATCTGCACATCAGAATCAGAATCAGCTTCACTGATTGGGTGTGTGATTTTTACAACACACTCGCTGTATATACACAGAAATAAAGAGATTTACTGTTTAAAACAAGAACAAAAGCTCAGTAAGATAAAATAAACATGAAACTGCTGTGTACAAGTATGAATATATATAAAAGTATAAATATATTTAAAAATGTAATGCTAATAACAGTAACACTTAGACAGTTAGGCAATAGTACAATGGTGCAGAGTGCAAAGAATGTGCAATAAATATGATTACTGTAACATCTTATCTATAACATATACAGACAGTATGTAGAGTTTATTCAGTGTGTTTAGATTTGTGTTTGAGTGATGATGATCACATGTTTAAAACTGTGTATTCAAAATGAGAATATTTTATTAACAGGTCCACTGGATGTTGTCTCAGCTTTATATATATATATATTTTTTATTTAAGCTCATATGTGTGTGTATGCTTTTATTATGCATGTGTATGTATATATATATATATATATATATATATATACACACACACATGATTGATAAAAAATGTATAAATATCATGAATAACTTCTAATAACTGACTAGTGTGAATAAATACACCTTACATGTTAACTATGTTTGCATGCCGACATCAATATTTAGTGCAAAGCTCCACCGTAGCAAAGTCCTCACAGAGGTGCTAGCATAGCATGACTACAAATTTCCACCAGGGTAACAGCAAACAAAAAGTAAAAACACAGCAGCCAGACCTAATCTACTGCAGCCGCTGGTTGGTCCTCGGCTTGTTGGCTTTTGTCTCTTGTATTTAGGCCGATCAGTGGCTGCTGTGAAGAGATCAAACAAATGTGTAATTAGGAAACTCTTTAATAAGATAAAGAAAACATTAGAGTCAAATTCAGGAGATTCAGATCTACAGTGTTGTCTGTTACATTTCACAAGATTTTACTGTGATTTAAAAAGAAACAGTCACTCATATCACTGTATCAACTCACTGTTTAACGGGGTGTCTGACTATTTCAGGCACAGTAACTTCCTGGCATCTCCTTCCTGCTCCCAGCCAAGAAATAGTCCAACACATAACCCTGTGATTTTACATTTCAGGTTCTGAACCAACTTACCAGTGACACTGAGTCGACATTCACCATATCTGACACCGTAGTTTGTTTTCACTTTACACCGGTACAGGCCCGAGTCATCAGTCCTGAGTCTGGACACATGAAGTCTGATTCGTCCTGAGGACGTCTTTGTCAAACTGGACTCGTCCTGCAAAATGTTCATCCTGAGACTCTGGGACCTCAACACCTTCATGGAGCTGAAACAGGGTTGGAGCATTGGGATCAGTTAAAAGTGCACAGAAGATAAAAGGGAGTCGAGGGAAATGTGAGGTTTGATGGTGAAGGTCCATTCCAGTGTGATGTTTCTGGTTCTCCTCTGCCTGATAGGAGCTCTGTGTGTCACATTCACTACAAATGTTCCTGTTGAGGAGACAGAGAGGGAAAGTGAGGAGCAGACAAAGTGACAGCTTTAACATGTGAGCCTTTAAAGTGTGAAGTGTCAAAGTGTATTTAGTCTTTAGTCTTTGTGGAGAATAAAGTGAAGGCATGTAAACTAACCACAGACACAGGAGGTCCAGCGTGATGAGCAGCAGGATCCTGCAGATCATCTTCCTCCCTGTGAGAGGAGACAGAGGTGAAGAGTCACAAACACATGAGCTAAAAGGACAAAAGTATGTGGACATCCCAGAAAAAACAAAGACACCACCGAGTGGTGACTCTGTGTAGTACATTTATAACTTCCTGTATTTAATACAGATCTTGGTCTCATGTCACAGCCTCGTTCATTGTTCCTGCTCTCTGCTGTTTTCCAGTTTGCAGTTATGTGTAGGTAAATAAGGTTGGAGCAACCTGACCTGACAGATGGCATCTTGTTTGCAAAGCTCATCTCTCACCACCATCCACCCTTTTAGTTGTTCTTTCTGTTTTTCCCTTTAACCTTCACATTCAGTCTTCACAGCAACCATCACTGACTAACAGACTGCAGGTTATTATACACTCACTATCTCACAGCAGATTTACAGTTTGTGTTGTATTGTTGACACTCAGAGGAAATGAGCATTTCATTTTTGAGTTATTGTTTTAAAGAATAAAACAGTTTGATCAAACTCTCTGTTTTCTCAAACTGTTCCTGCTGTTGTTTAACACAGAGCTGCTTTTTAGGTGGATCAGGTTTTAGGAGGATCTGTCTTCACTCAGTGAATCACATGAAAACTGTTGTTGTTGAACTGAGTCTTTACTGAGACAACAGACCACTTTATTAGGAGTTAACAGCTCGTCTGATCCGGGACAGAAAGAAAACTCAGAGAGTCCAACAAAGTGTTTTCAGGATTCACATGAAAACACACACACATAAACACACACACACACACTTTACCTTGTTTGGTGTCTTCAGATTATAATGGTCTGTAGATTAATCAATTATAGTTCTTCTCAGAAACAGGAAACCAGAGGAGTTAAAGTTTCACTGCATCTCCTCTGTTTGTCACATTAAATCTCTCTGAGGCTTCACAACTAAACCAGAGTCCCTTTAAACCTGCAGCTGGCTGAAGGTCTGACTCTGTGTCTGAATCTGAGTCTGGGTCTGATTCTGATTCTGGGTCTCATCTTGTTCTAGCTCTCGGTCTGCGTCACACACCTCCGCACAGGGCGGCTTCTTCGGTTTATATACCTCTGACAGTCGCCTCTGTGTCCTTGCGCCGAAACCAAAATCACTCCGAAACACTAAAACTAAAAACCACCAGTCCCTCTGAACGTCTTCGTGTCCGCCATCTGTCCAAGTGTCCGTCGGTACCGGCTCAAAAACCAGGAGCGACTATTTCTCTGTTTATTTTGCTCTGAACTCGGGACTATGTTGTCTGGAAGGCGGAGGGATACCGCTTCAGTGGTGATGGAGGAAAATAACGGTGCTGAAGAGTTAAATACGGTGGCCGGGAGGTGCAAACCAAAATTACAACGTGCAAAACACTTTCACAAAGCTTGAAACAAATTTACATTTTGGAAAACATTTTTACAAATCATAAAACAAAATTACATTGTCAAAACACATTTACAAGTACTGAAACAAATGTACATTTCAGAAAACAAATTAACAAGACGAAAAACACTTTTACAAACTCCGAGACAAATTTACAAGTGTGGATGCCAAAGGAGCGGCCAAAGAAAATTGAAAGAAGAAGAAGAAGAAAAATCTCTAGAGTGTTATGGATGGAGAACCAGGAGCAGATATGCTGCAGCAGTGCATACGATATTTTAATGAGGGACACTCGTACGATGTAATCGTGGACATGATGTCATATTTACACAGTGTTAAAATATAAAAACTCTAGAGACCGTCCACACGAAAAACAAAACCGCGTTAGACGGTTCATGTTGTCCACAAAACGGGCAAAACGCCACCCGATCGCTGTCCATCTTAGGTCACCATTAACTCCTCCTTCTTCTTCTTCTTTTCTGATTTTCTTCTTCTTCTTTGGCAACAATTTCCAATTGGCCGCATTACTTCCGGGTCATCCACGGAGTTGGTACATTCCCTTTCCGGTTGATTTTGGAATTGTAAAAGTGTTTCGCCACTTGTAAATTTGTCTCAGAGTTTGTAAAAGTGTTTTTCGTCTTGTTAATTTGTTTTCTGAAATGTAAATTTGTTTCAGTATTGTAAATGTGTTTTGACAATGTAATTTTGTTTTATGATTTGTAAAAATGTTTTCCAAAATGTAAATTTGTTTCAAGCTTTGTGAAAGTGTTTTGCACTTTGTAATTTTGGTTTGCACCTCCCGGCCACCGTAGTTAAAGATGAAACAAAAGAAAAACACGTGATGAGGATTTGAGGCACGTGACGTGTTCAAAGACGAGTCCAATCACTGAGCTGCTCCTGAAACTGAAACTAAACGCTAAATAAAATAGTGCAATAAAATAAATGCAACGTCATTTACACGAAGACGTTCAGAGGGACTGGTGGTTTTTAGTTTTAGTGTTTCGGAGTGATTTTGGTTTCGGAGCAAGGACACAGACCCAGACCTTCAGCCAGCTGTAGGTTTAAAGGGACTCTGGTTTAGTTGTGAAGCCTCAGAGAGATTTAATGTGACAAACACAGGAGATGCAGTGAAACTTTAACTCCTCTGGTTTCCTGTTTCTGAGAAGAACTGATAATCTACAGACCGGATTATATTTTCTTTATTAATCTGAAGACACCAAACAAGGTAAAGTGTGTGTTTTCATGGTGTGAATCCTGCTGAAAACACTTTGTTGGACTCTCTGAGTTTTCTTTCTGTCCCGGATCAGACAAGCTGTTAACTCCTAATAAAGTGGTCTGTTGGCTCAGTAAAGACTCAGTTCAACAACAACAGCTTTCATGTGATTCACTGAGTGAAGACAGATTCTCCTAAAACCTGATCCACCTAAAAAGCAGCTCTGTGTTAAACAACAGCAGGAACAGTTTGAGAAAACAGAGAGTTTGATCAAACTGTTTTATTCTTTAAAACAACTCAAAAATTAAATCATTTCCTCTGAGTGTCAACAATACAACACAAACTGTAAATCTGCTGTGAGATAGTGAGTGTATAATAACCTGCAGTCTGTTAGTCAGTGATGGTTGCTGTGAAGACTGAATGTGAAGTTAAAGGGAAAAACAGAAAGAACAACTAAAAGGGTGGATGGTGGTGAGAGATGAGCTTTGCAAACAAGATGCCATCTGTCAGGTTAGCTCCAACCTTATTTACCTACACATAACTGCAAACTGGAAAAAAACAACAGAGAGCAGGAACAATGAACGAGGCCGTGAACATGAGACCATGATCTGTAGTAAATACAGGAAGTTGTAAATGTACTACACAGTCACCACTGGTGGTGGCTTTGTTCCCCAGATGTTCACACTTTTGTCCTCTTCCTGTTTATTCCAGGAATTAAATATAGTCGTTGTTTGATTTTGATTTGAGAAGCACATTGAAGCAAACAGCTGCTGATGCATTTTACTTTAGTCACATCAAAGATGTTGGGTTGAACTCTCCATAACTCTTGCTCAGCCCAGCAGCCCTAGCTCAGTGAACACCTGGATCCACATGTTGTCATGTTTCCTGCTGATGGTGGACACTTTAACCACTGGCGCCATCTTCTGACAGAAAGACATTAGTGCAGCTCACAGACTTTTGATTGGACTAGAAATGTTGGATGTGTTGATGAAAAGAAAGTTGTCATTTGTGGTTGGAGCTCAGCTTGTTTTTGTCATCAGCATGGAGGCTTGGTGTCCAGTCAGGAAATCCTTTGGTCAGCTGTGTGTAATAAGCAGGAGAATAAATCCAAAGGAGGATTGTAATGACTAAAGACAGACTGGAGATGTTTCTTCTCACATGTGAGGACTGAACTTTGAGCTCACAAGTTTGTGACTCTTCACCTCTGTCTCCTCTCACAGGGAGGAAGATGATCTGCAGGATCCTGCTGCTCATCACGCTGACCTCCTGTGTCTGTGGTTAGTTTACACCTTCACTTTATTCTCCACAAAGACTAAAGACTAAATACACTTTGACACTTCACACTTTAAAGGCTCACATGTTAAAGCTGTCACTTTGTCTGCTCCTCACTTTCCCTCTCTGTCTCCTCAACAGGAACATTTGTAGTGAATGTGACACAGAGCTCCTATCAGGCAGAGGAGAACCAGAACATCACACTGGAATGGACCTTCACCATCAAAAAGGAAATGACCCCTCACCT
>CM041532.1:6649807-6705153 GCA_023238725.1 Scortum barcoo
AAGAGTTCATCAACATCAAAGATAATAAAATTATTAACACTCTACACTACAGGCTGCAGTCATGAGGAGAAGATGGAACACACAAGAGATGTCCATCCATCATCCATCTATTAATCTGAGCAGAGATGCCCACCTTCCTCCAGCTCTTCCAGTAGACCTCAGGTGTTCCAAACCAGCGAGAGACATAGTCTCACCGATGGAAACACACAAGAGATGATTTTATGTGTTTGTCTTGAACCAGTTTCTTGAAAATGACAAACAAAAAAAAAATTTATTAATTTCTCTTTATTCTATAAAGAAATTCTGATTTCACTCTGGTGCCTGAAAGTTAACACAAATATTCTTGTTGCATTTGTATCAAAGACGACAATCAACCAACAAAAATGTGTTTATAAAAAAGCTGAAAATGAGAAAAGGACAAATGTTTGATGTTAATAAATCGTAGGTACTGAGCTGCAGTTTGAACAACAATCACTTCTCTTTGTAAAATAACAAAATGTCAGATGCATCATGGAAATGCTCTCCTCTGATGAAGTTGACAGAAACTTTTTCTTCAGGTGTCATTGAAAAGGCTTTATTTGACTGATTATAAAAGGATTATAAAGTTAATAAATGTTATGTGGTTGGACGTTTATGACCAACAGGCTGAATAAATTCATCCCAAATATTCCAGATACACCACATAATTCACTTGTTGTCACCTTTAGATAATTCTGCTATCTTCAGTTTGCGTTCAAAATGTTGACATTTAAACTGTAAACCGACACTTAACCTGTGAACAGACATTTTATTTTTGATTCATGTTTCTGTCATGTTAAAACACATTTCAGTGATCACACTGTTCACCCCTACATTTATATGACATATGTGGTGTCCAGCTCCACTGGACCTGCATAATAAAAGTGGGAATTGTTGGTGCTGTAAGTTTGACTCTGTCCTCCTCTGACCTGCTGTCAGTGTGTGTGTGTGTGTGTGTGTGTGTGTGTGTGTGTGGACTTTTCATTGAGGATTTAAATAAAAAGCATTTTTATAAGCTTTATTGAACAGAGAATGAAAAGGGCAAAAAGAAAAAGTTCTCTGATTAGCTTTACATATTACAAAAGATTGATGAGACATCCTTTCAAAATAAATGTTTCCTTCATCAACTGTGCTGAATGACTTTTTTACACTTTCTCGTTACATTAATTTTACTTTTTTTTGTTTGTGAAGCATCAAAGTTGTTGCTATTTTTATGTGACAGATGGAAAAATGTGCAATATCAGCGAGTCATATACAGATTTTATTGCCTCATTTTCAGTATTTGTCCATGCTGATATCTGAGCCTTTCATGCTATATTATATTTTATGTTTATGATGGTTGCTGTCAGTTGTAGCAGCTGTATTATAGTATAGTTGTATTTTTTTATGTTTGTTTAAAATGTCATTCCAATGTTATTACTTATCAGTGTAGTAGTTACTGGAGGCCTCCAGCAGGGGGAGATGTTGAGTTAAGTTCAGGGACACCTCACCTCTGTTCCCTCATCACACATGACCTCAGGAAAGTTTGTGTCTGTGCATCATTTATTCAGACGCTCCTCTTTTCAGGGCTTTTACCCGCTGGCATAATGTGCAGTTTTATGACCTGTCATTCTCCAGCCAGTGCTACTTCCCATACTCACATCATCACGGCTAGGAAGATGTTGAACAGGCGTGCGGAAATGGCCTTCATGTGCAAGATGGTGCCCCTGCACATACTGCTCGTACAACTCAGTGGTATTCTGAGCAGCTTCCTGGCTTTCTGCACAAAGAGGAATGGCCACCGAAATCCCCGTACCTCAACCCGATTGAGAACTGCTGGGGTATCCTGAACAGTCGGGTCTTCCACAGCCCACCCCTACCACCATGAAGCAGCTCAATGCGAGGGCTGTGGAGTGGAGCAACACTGAGCCTTCTGTTCTAAAGACCTTAGTGCATACTAGGCTGAGGGCAGTAATTAAGAAGCGGGAGGGATGCACTGGCTTTTGAATAAACACATTCTGTTGAATATTCACAATCTGAGTTGACTTTTTCTGTGGTGCATAGAGGGCGATCCCTCTCCAACTTTCTGAGTCTGGTCTCTCAGGTTCAGTCTCAGGTTCAGTCTCAGGTTCAGTCTCTCAGGTTTGGGCCGATGTGTCGCTGCTGTAAAGAAACAAATGAAGTCATTCATGTGAAAAAACGACATTTCACTCAGATACAAAACCAAATATCCACAACAGAAATGCCAGTCTGAAGGCACCTTTGAAGAACTTGTCCAGTCTGTCAGTCTGGGGTCTGCTGAGACCATCTGACCTCTCGCTGTGTTTTCTAAAATACTACTGAGACTCTGGTTCTCCACCTGGAAAACTGATCCAGGTACAGTTTCCTCTCATACTGATGACCGTTCACACAGTATTCCTCTGGTTAGTCACACTGTTTTTGGTTTGATTTAAGGTCAGATGGTTGGTGAGGTTGTGTTTCTGTTTTAGTTTCAGGTGAAGTTAGTTGTAACTCTCGTTTCACATCACACTGCGAGCTGTGCTGCAACACTGGCAGGACTCACCCTGTTCAAGTACCGCTCTAATGAGCTTACATAAAATAACTCTGGACCCAGTATTGGTTTGAATGCTGAAAGCAAAATGTTCAGCTCTTTAAGGACGTGTGTGCTATTACTTTTCTCATTTCTACCTTTTATATTTTTAAAAGAAAATATTCAACTTTTTCAACTTTTTTTGCTCATTGAAATGAATGGAGAAACTCTTCAGCTCCTCTTCAACTTCTTCAACTTTGAAGTTCTACTCCTTCCACATACTTTCAGCTACAGACTCCATTTCAACTTTAAACTGATCACAAGACTTTCAGCTATCAAACTTGTATTCAGCTTTTTGAAATCTTTTATACTTTTTCCAAAATCACAGTTTAAATTTTCAGCTTTTTTCAGTCCTTTTCTGACTTTATAATGAGTGTGTATGTGGTGGAATGTTCAGAGCTAGAGTGGGTGACGTCATCAGCCAGAGTGGAGAGGAGCTGTGAAAATCTTGTGAAAAGTCTCTCTTTAACTCGCTCTCATTCCCACAAGGTTTACTCTACATAGGTCATTTTTACACCATTTTACAGGAAAATTTGTGCTAATCACAGACATGTGTTTGGCTACAGCAAACGGACTAAGCAAACTGGCTCCAAACCCCTCCAAGCAAGAGGAGCACCAACCAACTGCCCCATCTACTCCCATTATAAATCAGACCTGACAAGTTGGAAAAAGGTCAAGAATGCTACTTTTTCAAACTGCTCTCATGACCACATTTTTAGCCCCACACACATAAAATCTACATCACTGTGTTCATGAGACTCTTGTCTGTCTGATGGTATCATCAGTTTCGTGGATAGGACTTATGGTCTGACCACAGGAGGCAGGAGTTTGAAAGGTGCACCTCAGCTGAATCTCTGTGAATTCAGCTGTCAGAGGCCAGAGTGCATGCAGTCACCATGGTAACCAGTGACTGAAGGTTTTCACACACAGCTGATTGAGATGACGTCATTACTGCAGTTTGACTGTGTGTTTATTTACAAGAGGAAATCACACCACACACACACACACACACACACACACACACACACACACACACACATACACACACACACACACACACACACACACACACAGACACACAGAGACACACACAAGTACCATTTACCATCATGAATAGAGTATCAGTTTAAACTGAGAGAATGCAATTTCTGAAGAAAATTGCAGTGTGAATGCTGAAAGCTGAAATGCTGACGCCCTAAACTGGATAGCTGAAGTTGAATGAGCGTTTCAGCTTTCAGCATTCACACCGCAATTTCTTCAGAAATTGCATTCTCTAGTTTTACCTACACACTTGTAAAGGGAGGGGTGAGGGCAGGAGTGATCAGTAGGTTCCTCGATGCCACTAAATCCTACATACAGATCCTTTAAGGTCAGAATTCAACCACAGAAAGCTGTTCCTTTTATTCTTTCAGTAGGAGGAATCCTCCTGGTGCATTGTGGTTATTGTATTGGGCCTATTAAAGATTAAAAAGATCTGTTTTGTTTCAACGATCTTATCCCTGATTTTTTGTTTTCTGAACCAGCTGTTCCTGCTGCTGTTTAACACAGAGCTGATTTTTAGGTGGATCAGGTTTTAGGAGGATCTGTCTTCAACTCATAGAATCACATGAAAACTGTTATTAATTGTTGAATCATCTCCTTTTGTTATTTTCTTAGGAGAGCAGGACAGGACTCAGATGCAGAAAGAACAAGACAGAGCTGATGTGGACTAAGATAGGCAGGCAGGTTTAGCAAAGGACTGAAGGGAAACAGGCTGAAAAGCAATACTTGTAGGAGTGCTAAACACCTAAACACTATTGTAACTGTGCCAAGGAATGAGACAACCAGGGTGGATTCAGCAGAAGATGGACACCAGCCACATCAGACTGGCTGTGCTCCAACACCACATGCAAAAGGTTGAATGTTGGAAACTTGTTCACAGGAATGTGAAGTGAAATGCATCGTCACAGGATGCATCACTGTCTGAATATTATTATAGTCAAAAGCCATGTTGGCTTTTAGCATTTTTACATGGAGCATTATTTACCAATGCATATTTTAACTGTTACAGTGAGTGTTTTATTTTGGCATGTAAGTTGTTTTTCTTTGTATGAAGTTTTTATCTGGCTTTGATTGGCTGTTTTTAAATGGTTGAGTTTAAAATGTGACAGACACATTCAGAAAGACGACTCGACCTCATCCTCGACTCCATAACTGGTGAAACAGAAAGAAGCTTCTTGACACCAAACGGTGTAAACATGGCAGGTGTACAGGCCTCAAACCCTAAAAGCTGTACACTTCCTTCAAGAAGACCAGGTATCTGTCTTGGTGAAATGTAAGAATGTAAGAAACAAATTTATCTTTTTGTCTGTTACAAGACACAGCAGGAGATTTGCACGTTGATTTTATCGTGATATTTTATCCAAACAGGTTCATTTATTTTGTACTGTGACTATTTAAAGTGCGTTGTTTTCTTTTGTATGGAGCATACGTTTTGGAGTTAATGATTTATGTGACATTCATGTGGTGCCACTGTGTTGTGATTGGTCAGCTTATTTATCTTTAAAATTAAGATTTTAAAAACATGAATGTGACAAAGTGAAAGATAATATTAGTGATTAGTAATCAATATAATTGGTGGAGAGTTTGGATGTGACCAGAGTGCTGCTGGTTTGACATAATCTGGATTGTGACAGGAGAAGAACGTCATGTTGTAGTGGTGGATTTTCTTAGGATGAAGATGTGGATCTTGAATGGACGAGAACTGTGAGTTAAAGGAAAGAAGGAGGAAGGAAAAGAGCAGAGACAGTGACTCTGTCAGACAAAGAGGAAGTGGAAGATGTTGAGGAAAGACTCGATGTACAGAAACAAACTAATGATGGAAGAGTTTAAGATCATTCTTTACTTTGAAACTGGACAAGAAATCCCATCTGTTAGTCTGATTGTTGACAGCACAACAGGTGTGATGAAGTGAAGGAGGATTTTAAAAGTTCTTTTAAATCAGGTGGAGAGCGACACTGGCTAATCAAGAGACTTAAAAAGTGTATTAACGTGTAGTTAAAGTGTAAATAAAATGTATTAACTACCAGTGCTCGTGAATTAAAATACAGTGTGATAAAGCTTTTTAAAATGAAACAGATAATATTAGTCTGCTAAAAGCTCCTAAAATCCTAAAATAACTTGTAAAATACCTCACTATTGGTTTCTAAACCCCAACTTCATCTCTGATAAATCAAGGTGCAAGTATTTAGTGGGATGATGGAAGTTAAAACACACCATGCAAACACAGTTCAACTTAAAAGCATGTGACTAAAACCAAGTACACAAATAGTAAATAAAAAGACACAGAAATAAAACATGTAAAATCATTTCATATAAAACAGCTTCCACAGTGTGACCAATCAGTGAGCTGCAGTCTGCTCCTGAACTAACACTGAAACTAAACGCTAAAAATAGTGACGTTGCAGGGGCGGATCCAGCACGAATTTGAAGCATTGAATTTGAAAGTGAGAGAGTCACAAACCACAGAAAATATGAGCCTAAATAGACTTTCCCTGTTGCAGTACCGCCTGTTTGTACTAGAAAGTAAAAAATCTATCACATATTTCAGTCCACTCCTTCAATGGGAAAACAGGAGTGCACTGCTAGGTGGGAAGAAACCAGTAACCAGGTTAGATTTAACATGAACATGGTGGGGGGGTGCAGGCTCGAAACTCATCCCAATACAGCTTACTGTTGTGCTCTAACCACGGGCAGACTTGGCACTCACAGGCAGGAAACTGGAAAAAATGACTGTGAGCCACCGGTATCTTGCAAAACTGTGACCAGATGCTGTGAGAGATACATAGCCATTAAAGATGAAGGATTTGAAACATTCATTGTGCGTTGTTGGAGCAGCACGTCTGCTGAATCCACCTCTTTCTGTCTGACTGTATTTTCAACTAACACAGGGTTTAGTTTGACTTTACAAAGCAGACTGCAGGTCACTAATTAAACTGGACTTTGTGACGTAATTCAATCCTTGCAGGAACGTCTCCAGGCTGTTGCTCGGGCTGCCTTGATTCACTCCAGTTTTTGAAACAGTCTTTGAGTCAGTCAGAGTTTATTGATTTGTTTGTCTGGACTGAAATCTGTCAACGTTCACAAAGAAGAAAGTGAAGCAGCAACTTGTTTGACAGACAAAAGACTGCAACAGACCATAATAATCCTTCATAATAATCCTCTTTACAGTGAAACATAAAGTGACTTTATGATTTGAATATGAAGCCTCAGAGAGATTTAATGAGACACTTGAAGTCAAAGTGGAACAAACTGATGAAACTGAGACAAACTGAAACGAATAAACAACGCCCTGAGACAGACAGACAGCAGACAGGAAGACAGGACCACCCTCCCCTCCTAATCAGCTCCTCCATCATGTTTTTTTCCTCTTCAGCTCTTCAGCACCATTACTTCCTCCATCACCACTGAAGCGGTATCCCTCCGCCTTCAAGACAACATAGTCCCGAGTTCAGAGCAAAATAAACAGAGAAATAGTCGCTCCTGGTTTTTGAGCCGGTACCGACGGACACTTGGACAGATGGCGGACACGAAGACGTTCAGAGGGACTGGTGGTTTTTTCAGTTTTAGTGTTTTTGAGTGATTTTGGTTTCGGCGCAAGGACACAGACTCAGACCTTCAGCCAGCTGTAGGTTTAAAGGGACTCTGGTTTAGTTGTGAAGCCTCAGAGAGATTTAATGTGACAAACAGAGGAGATGCAGTGAAACTTTAACTCCTCTGGTTTCCTGTTTCTGAGAAGAACTGATAATCTACAGACCGGATTATATTTTCTTTATTAATCTGAAGACACCAAACAAGGTAAAGTGTGTGTGTGTGTGTGTGTGTGTGTGTGTGTGTGTGTGTGTGTGTTCAGGTTGAGTGTTTTCATGATGTGAAGCAGCAGTTTGATCAGTCATCTAGTGACAGAAAGACATTAGTGCAGCTCACAGACTTTTGATTGGACTAGAAATGTTGGATGTGTTGATGAAAAGAAAGTTGTCATTTGTGTGGTTGGAGCTCAGCTTGTTTTTGTCATCAGCATGGAGGCTTGGTGTCCAGTCAGGAAATCCTTTGGTCAGCTGTGTGTAATAAGCAGGAGAATAAATCCAAAGGAGGATTGTAATGACTAAAGACAGACTGGAGATGTTTCTTCTCACATGTGAGGACTGAACTTTGAGCTCATGTGTTTGTGACTCTTCACCTCTGTCTCCTCTCACAGGGAGAAGATGATCTGCAGGATCCTGCTGCTCATCACGCTGACCTCCTGTGTCTGTGGTTAGTTTACACCTTCACTTTATTCTCCACAAAGACTAAAGACTAAATACACTTTGACACTTCACACTTTAAAGGCTCACATGTTAAAGCTGTCACTTTGTCTGCTCCTCACTTTCCCTCTCTGTCTCCTCAACAGGAACATTTGTAGTGAATGTGACACAGAGCTCCTATCAGGCAGAGGAGAACCAGAACATCACACTGGAATGGACCTTCACCATCAAAAAGGAAACGCCCCTCCTCACCTCCCTTTATATCCATCTATTGTGAACTGTTCACTGATCTCAATGTCCCAACCCTGTTTCACCTCCATGAAGGTGTTGAGGTCCCAGAGTCTCAGTATGAACATTTTGCAGGACGAGTCCAGTTTGACAAAGACGTCCTCAGAGAAGGACGAATCAGACTTCATGTGTCCAGACTCAGGACTGATGACTCGGGCCTGTACCTGTGTGAAGTGAACACAAACTACGGTGTCAGCCATATGGTAAATGTCGACTCAATGTCACTGGTAAGTTGATTCAGTAAAAATAGACGTCTGAGTTTAGCATGTTAGCGTAGCTGGCCTAACACGACACACCATCCAGCTGTTAATCTCTGCAAGTTGTGTCTTGGTTGTGTGTGAACGAAGAATGGGATGAAGGCGACTGCTGCTTTGCCAACCAAACACAATAATGTCAGTACAGCAACTTGTCACGCTCTGGTTTAACATGCACACCTTTAAAGGAGAAACAAAGAAAGCAGCAGACGCATGAGAAACCACCTGCGTGCTGCTATAGCCTAGCTTATGAGCCACGGCTAACAAACTGCCAAAGTGCCGAACTCAATGAAAAATACATTTATACGACAAGATAAACATTTTACCACAAGAGACCAACATCAGCAACTTATTCAAAGTAATATAAAAGTCCCTGTCTAGTGTTTTACCGTGTTTTACACAACAATGACAGGAGTGACAACAAAGCCTTACGTCTCCTCATCAACTCATCAGCAGACTGAAGAAATAAGCAGGAAGTAACACAGCGAGAAACTACCATCAAAATAAAAGACGACTAACAAAATAAAAGCTCCCCAAAAGATGAACATTCAAAACTGAATGTACAATGAAAATACAATAAAACAATGGGATTTTGGTGGAATATCAATCTATTACATATACACATACATATACAATGCTCAATACAACACATGGCTACATTAGCATGTTAACATTTGATAATCAGCTCTAAACACTCGACTCTTGATCCAAACACATCTGGACCAAAATGGTGGACCGAGCAACATTTCCATCCACAGAGCTGCTCAGACTGTCCGTCATAATTATCTAGAGCTCAACAGTAAAACTTCACCTCTTTAATTTGACATCAGAGCTCCAGCCAAGTAAATAATGATGATTTATGTCCTTTACAGCAGCTGCTGATGAAACCTGAACCTCAGAAACCAACAGAGAGTCCACAACCAGAGAGTCCAAGAGAGACAACCAGAGAGTCCAGAGAGTCCAGAGAGTCCACAACCAGAGAGTCCACAACCAGAGAGTCCACAACCAGAGAGTCAACCAGAGAGTCCAGAGAGTCCAACCAGAGTCCAAACCAGGGAGTCCACAACCAGAGACCACAACCAGAGTCCACAACCAGAGAGTCCACAACCAGAGAGTCAACCAGAGAGTCGAGAAGGATCAGCCAGAGCCTCTATCTTGTACTGACGGCAGTTTTACTGGCTCTCTGTGTTGGACTCTGCTTTTCCTTCATTTTTTGTTTTAAAAAATGTACCTGATAAGAAAGGAAATGTCTATTCAGCTGTACAGATGTCGAGTTTCTCAGAGCAGAAACCATCAGGAGGTGAAGTCATTTGAACATTTTGGACATTCACCTGCAGCTGTTTGACTTAAACACAGCTCTCTGAGGTTACACTGAAGTTTAGATCTCTTTGAACAGCTGAGACTCACACTCGACAGGTCAGGTAGCAGCCATCAAGTATAAAATAAAGAGCATGTATTTAGTGAGCTTCTTGTTCGCACACAATGCTAAAGCCATGAGCTCTATTTCTCTTCCACATGGACGGAGGGAAAAAACTGACTTTTCTGTGGTTATAAACTGGTTTTTTATTTTAAACGGTTGTTCTTGTTGTGAGCTTATACTAAGTTTTAAATTTTACACGTTAAAATGTTTTGTAATGTTTTTCAGTCCCATGTTGTTCTCAGGGAGCAGAAATGATCGACACAGTAACATGTATTTAGTTACACTGTTACTGAAGATGTTTGTGAGGAGGCATTTTTAACATAAGCATTTCAATAATAATAACTCATGAATATTATCCCTGTGTGAACTGTCTTTCTTTACATGTTCAGTTAAATGGCTAATCCTTTTATTAGCTCTGAATTTATTGTGTATGCCACATGTGAATTATTTTGTATTTACCTCATGGTGAATGTTGAATGTGTTCTTCAGTTTTAATGCCATATAATGGATTATGTGCAGGGGTTTCCATGTATGTTTTATAGAACAATATTCACTATACGATCACTATAATATTTTTTCGTTTCTGTTTTATAGAACTTTATATAACTTTTTCCTCTAAGATCTTATATTTCCCCTAATAATTTGGGGTGACAGCCATGTCAATTTATTTTTCTTATGTAGTGTTAAAAGAAATAACTATAAGCAGCATACAGGTGGACCTTTTGTGGCACGGGAGCAGTTGCACCCCGGGTTGTCTGATACTATATACTATACTATATATACTATACTACTATACTATATGTGATACTATTTTTTTTAGCATCTTTGTTAAATTTGAAATTGTTTGAAATGTCGCGTGTGTGTAACGCGGTAATTTTAGCCGCCATTGGATGGGCATGAACTGTACCGCGGGAGTTTGGTTTCTATTACCGGAGTATTGTCTTGTAGGCAGATCTCCAGGTTTATATAAATATATATAATATAAATTTATTTATATAATTTTATATAATATTTATATAATATAAATATTTATTTTGCACAGTGTTTTATTTTGGCTCAGTGAAGTATCTGATGTCCCACAGACTCACAAAATTCTTCACTTATATGGTAGGATTTTAGACTGTAGCAGTATTTTAAACTATAGCAGAGTGTTTATATTGGGGCCTCTGGCTGCCTATAGGGTGAGGTAAGGATCCTTTAACTTGGAAACAGATGTGGGGGTCAAAGGTGAGAAAAACAACTTCACTATATAAACTCCCAGAAAACATAGGAAGAGAGGGGATTCATATTTGGCAGGGAACCTCTCACAGGCAATGTGCACTGCTTGTATAGATGCTGTGTCTTCTTGCAATAAACTTTATATGTAAGTAATACAGCGTCGGCGGAGTCTTCTTCTTCATCTTCACATCAACATCACCTCAAGATAATCTTCATCAGATATATTTGCTTATGTAAAATTTGTACATTGTTCAGTGCCTTATACCTTAGGACAGCTAAAGGTTTCAGAGTTGTGATTAACAGATATTGTACGGTATGCATGTTAAATATAAAATGTCACTATGACATATATATGTGTTTGAAAATGTTTATATTTCTTTACGAGTGAGGGATGTGGTAGAATTGCGTGTATAAGTCCAGAATCATTGCAGACTAGGTGTTTGCTTAATGTACAGTTTAATAGTACTGTAACTTGAACTACATTATTATAGTAGCTTTGCTTCACATGTAAATAAGTGTATTAGAAATTTGTTTGGAAATGAGGATTTTGTGAAGTACACCAGAAATCAATGAGATGACGTAGAGTAATTGGATTCATGGATGTTTGATGCACTTTGAAGCCACTGTTGATACTGTTGTTTTATGTTGAATCTAGAAATAAGATGTAAACTGGATGGCAAACTGAACGCTCCGTGTCTTCCTTGCTGCTGAACTTTTCTGTATTTTTCAGATTTATCTTTTGTTGCTGTGGTCCCCAACGTCTGTGACCCGTAACACTTACTTTGAATTATTTTGCCAAATTTGTTGTTTTTAGATATTACTTGACCTTTGTTTAAAATGTGATGAGTGATCACCACATTTGAAAAGTTTTCACACTTTCAGTCCAACCCTTGCTGTCTGACTTCTGTATTTTCAACTAACCGAGTTTAGTTTCACTTTACAAGCAGACTGCAGGTCACTGGATTGGATCTTGTTTTGAGTAGACCAATCCTTGCAGACCAGGAACGTCTCCAGGCTGCTGTACAGGCTGCCTTGATTGCCACTCCAGTTTTTTTCTAGACTATGATTAGTTGTGTGTGATTTTCACATGTACTTAACACATTTTTACACTTGCTGTTGAGATGCAAATGTGGTTCACCCCAAAATTGAATGACCACAATTGTTTTTATTTAATTTAATCTTTTGAACAGTTTTTTGTAATTATTTGTTTATTTAATATTTCCTCTAAGACCTTATATTATCCCTAGTAATTTGGGGTGACAGTCCATGGCAATTTATTTTTTATATGTTGTGTGAAAAGAAATGGCAAATGTAAGCAAACAGGTGGGACTTTTGGCCCTCTCTGTCTCCTCAAGGAACATTTGTAGTGAATGTGACACAGAGCTCCTATCAGCAGAGGAGAACCAGAACATCACGCTTACCTTCACCATCAAAAAGGAAACATCACCTTACTCTATTGTGAAACATATGTTGATCGCAAAGCCCTGTTTCACGTCTCCATGAAGGTGTTGAGGTCCCAGAGTCTCAGGATGAACATTTTGCAGGACGAGTCCAGTTTGACAAAGACGTCCTCAGAGAAGGACGAATCAGACTTCATGTGTCCAGACTCAGGACTGATGACTCGGGCCTGTACCTGTGTGAAGTGAGCAACAAACTACGGTGTCAGATATGGTGAATGATGTCGGCTCAATGTCACTGGTAAGTTGATTCAGTAAAAAGAGTCTCAGGAACATTGGTGTTTAGGTGTTTAGACCCAAACACATCTTAGTTTAGCATGTTAGCATGTTAACATTTGATAATCAGCTCTAAATACTCGACTTTGATCCAAACACATCTGGACCAAAGTGGTGGACCGAGCAACATTTCCATCCACAGAGCTGCTCAGAACTGTCCATCATAATTATCTAGAGCTCAGTGTTACAGGTCTTCAGACTGAGAGCCCATAAACAGATAAGACTTTTTGTAAAAACAAGTGAAAGAATGAGACAATTGCTTCTCTTCAGTGCAGCTTTGTTCTGCAGAATGAGGAAGCAAATAAGAGTTTCACAGTCCAGCTTAGTGCCACACTGCCTCCTGCTGGTATGAGTGAAAACCTCAGTTCATTATAAATAAGATTCATAGACTCAGAAAGAGGCAGAAATAGTCCATTTTAGTTTCATGTGTTCAACATTTCTCTTTAGAAACAACACGTTAGAGACAACACAAAATAAAAATTATACAGAAAACTCCATAAAATGTGAGCATATATTTTGTGGGCATCACACAGAGAGTAAAACTTCACCTCTTTAATTTGCACATCAGAGCTCCAGTCAAGTAAATAATGATGATTTATGTCCTTTACAGCAGCTGCTGATGAGCCCGGACATCAGAGACCAACAGAGAGTCCGCAACCAGAGAGTCCACAACCAGAGTCCACAACCAGAGAGTCCACAACCAGAGAGTCGGAAAAGGATCGGCCTCTATGTTGGACTGACAGCATCAGCAGCTCTACTGGTTCTCTGTGTCGGACTCTGCTTTGTCTCCAAATTTTGTTTTAATAAATCTACCTGATAAGAAAAGATATTTGTCTTCAGGTGTACAGATGACGAGTTTCTCATAGAAAAAACCTTCAGGACTCACAGGACTCTGCCTCTCTATCAGAACGATTCCTCAGAGAGTTGGATGAAGACCTCAGACATAAAACTCAGAGACACTCTTCTACCTCCAACATCTGAGACACAAATCTATCTGAGAAATATTTATCTGATATAAATGATGTACATTGGGTTTGAATTTATATGAAATGACTTAAAATGAGCTCAGAAGTGAAGTGAGAAACGACGTGATGTAGCTACAAGACTCCATTCAAGATGGTCCACTGTAAGCTTTCTAAAGCTTCATAGTTGTTTGACTTCTCACTGTATGAAGCCTTTTCAGAGGGATCATTCAGATTTAGCTGTTTGTTGGTTCACTCATTGATCACTCTGTTCTCCCTCCAGCTGTCATCAATCATCAGGCTTATTGTTTTGTTTCTACTGATGGATGTTGGTACAAAGCTCTGCTTTTCTAATGTGCTGTTTGTAATGTGTACACACTGGAAATAAATCCTTATTGATATGAGAGAAGTTGTTCTGACTCTGTGTGTGGAAATCTTTTATTCTCAGACTCCCAGAAGTTGTAGAGAATTCATCAAGAAAGAGTTCATCAAAATCAAAGATAATAAAATTATTAACACTCTACACTACAGGCTGCAGTCATGAGGAGAAGATGGAAACACACGAGAAGTTTTTATGTTTGTCTTGAACCACCTTTCTATAAAATAACACACAAAAAACATTTTATTAATCTCTTTTTATTCTATAAAGATTTATTAGAAAATTCTGACTTTCACTCTGGTGCCTGAAAGTTAACACAAATATTCTTGTTGCATTTGTATCAAAGATGACGACAATCAACCAACAAAAATGTTCAGTGTTGTTATAAAAAAGCTGAAAATGAGAAAAGGACAAATATTTGATGTTAATTAAATCAGTAAGTACTTACAGAGCTGCAGTATGCAAACATTGCAGTATGCAACATATGCAAATATTCTAGATACAACAACAGCACACACACACACACACACACATTAATTTAATTTACATTTGTCAGCTGCTTTAATGAATGACATAATTACATCACAGTATCTTCACAGTTTCTGCTTTCAAAATGTTCATTTAAAACATAAAGACACTTAACCTGTGAACAGACATTTTATTTTTTGATTCATGTTTCTGTCATGTTAAAACACATTTTCAGTGACTGCACACTGTTCACCCCCCTACACATTTATATGACATATGTGGTGTCCAGCTCCACTGGACCTGCACGTAATAAAAGTGGGAATTGTTGGTGCTGTAACTTGTTGGTCTGTCCTGTCTGTGTGTGTGTGTGTGTGTGTGTGACTGTGTGAGCTTTTCATGATGAGGATTTAAATAAAAAACATTTTATTATGAAAAACTTTATTGAACAGAGGTTCAAAATGAAAAAGGGGCAAAAAGAAAAAGTTCTCTGATTAGCTTTACATATTTCCAAAAGATTGATGAGGCATTCATCAAAATAAATGTTTCCTTCATCAACTGTGCTGAATGACTTTTTTACACTTTCTCGTTACATTAATTTTACTTTTTTTTTGTTTGTGAAGCATCAAAGTTGTTGCTATTTTTATGTGACAGATGGAAAAATGTGCAATATCAGCGAGTCATATCCAGATTTTATTGCCTCATTTTCAGTATTATATTATGGATTTCAGTATCCATGCTGATATTTGAGCCTTTCATGCTATATTATATTTTATGTTTATGATGGTTGCTGTCAGTTGTAGCAGCTGTATTATAGTATAGTTGTATTTTCCTTAAGTTTTATGTTTAAAATGTCATTCAAACATGGTTAGTTATCAGTGTAGTAGTTACCTGATGTCTCCAGCAGGGGAAGATGTTGAGTTAAGTTCAGGGACATGACCTCTGCACTTTATTCAAACCCTCCTTTTTTCAGGCATGTTTTATGTGCAGTTTTATTGCCTGCCAGCCAATGGGAAACTAGTATTTTCTGTGTGCATGTTATAAAATAATCTCACACAGATTGCTGAGCCGACTCTGATCCATCTGCTGAGCTGTAACTGTTCTCAGATACACCACTTAAAGACAGAGGAGCACTTGTTTACCAGAGTGAAACGGTAAAGAGCAACCAACCCAGCTGCTGTTGTTGCTGCTGTTACTCCCAGTCCACAATAGAGGGCGATCCCTCTCCAACTTTCTGAGTCTGTCTCAGGTCTCTCAGGTTCAGTCTCAGGTTCAGTCTCAGGTTTGGGCCAATGTGTCGCTGCTGTAAAGAAACAAATGAAGTCATTTATGTGAAAAAACAACATTTCACTGAGATACAAAACCAAATATCCACAACAGAAATGCCAGTCTGAAGGCACCTTTGAAGAACTTGTCCAGTCTGTCAGTCTGGGGTCTGCTGAGACCATCTGACCTCTCGCTGTGTTTTCTAAAATACTACTGAGACTCTAGTTCTCCACCTGGAAAACTGATCCAGGTACAGTTTCCTCTCATACTGATGACCGTTCACACAGTATTCCTCTGGTTAGTCACACTGTTTTTGGTTTGATTTAAGGTCAGATGGTTGGTGAGGTTGTGTTTCTGTTTTAGTTTCAGGTGAAGTTAGTTGTAACTCTTGTTTTAGAGTCCTTCTTTTCCATTTACTGTTTGTAAATGTGTGTTACTCAACAACACCCTCCAGCCTCTTTATACTTTGTAGTTTTCCTCTTTTTTGGACTACTTTACTTTAAGGTTCAAGTGAGAGCCTGATGCCTCCTCACCTCCTCACAAACATCGTAGTGGTACGAGCAGTGTAACAAACTAAATACATGCTTTGACTGTGTTGGTCATTTCTGCTCCCTGAGAACAACATGGGACTGAACTGAACTGTCTGAGGTGACAAACATTCAAAGAAGCTGCTGATGAGTTGAACCAGTTGACCTGTGGTTTGTTCATGAACTGAAAATAAACACTGCGACCTGAAATTCATCACTTATTGGACACCAGCCAAAAGTGAAACACATCACACTGCGAGCTGTGCTGCGACACTGGCATGACTCACCCTGTTCAAGTACCGCTCTAATGAGCTTACATAAAATAACTCTGGACCCAGTATTTTACCTACACACTTGTAAAGGGAGGGGTGAGGGCAGGAGTGTTCAGTAGGTTCCTCGATGCCACTAAATCCTACATACAGATCCTTTAAGGTCAGAATTCAACCACAGAAAGCTGTTCCTTTTATTCTTTCAGTAGGAATCTTCCTGGTGCATTGTGGTTCTTGATATTGGGCCTATTAAAGATTAAAAAGGTCTGTTTTGTTTCAACAATCTGTATCCCTGATTTTTTGTTTCATCTGCTGCTGTTTAACCTTTGTTATTTTCTTAGTTTATTGAGATCCTGCAGGACAGGACTCAGAGACTCAGGACAGGCTGCAGAAAGAACAAGACAGAGCTGATGTGGACTAAGATAGGCAGGCAGGTTTAGCAAAGGACTGTCTTCAAGGGAAACAGGCTGAAAAGCAATACTTGTAGGAGTGCTAAACATCTAAACACTATTGTAACTGTGCCAAGGAATGAGACAACCAGGGTGGATTCAGCAGAAGATGGACACCAGACACATCAGACTGGCTGTGCTCCAACACCACATGCAAAAGGTTGAATGTTGGAAACTTGTTCACAGGAATGTGAACTGAAATGCATCGTCACAGGATGCATCACTGTCTGAATATTATTATAGTCAAAAGCCATGTTGGCTTTTAGCATTTTTACATGGAGCATTATTTACCAATGTATATTTTAACTGTTACAGTGAGTGTTTTATTTTGGCATGTAAGTTGTTTTTCTTTGTATGAAGTTTTTATCTGGCTTTGATTGGCTGTTTTTAAAAGGGCTGAGCTTAAAATGTGTGACAAAGACACATTCAGAAAGACGACTCGACCTCATCCTCGACTCCATAACTGGTGAAACAGAAAGAAGCTTCTTGACACCAAACGGTGTAAACATGGCAGGTGTACAGGCCTCAAACCCTAAAAGCTGTACACTCCTTCAAGAAGACCAGGTATCTGTCTAGGTGAAATGTAAGAATGTAAGAAACAAATTTAATCTTTTTGTCTGTTACAAGACACAGCAGGAGATTTGCACGTTGATTTTATCATGATATTTTATCCAAACAGGTTCATTTATTTTGTACTGTGACTATTATTTAAAGTGCATTGTTTTCTTTTGTATGGAGCATACATTTTAGGAGTGAATGATTTATATGACATTCATGTGGTGCCACTGTGTTGTGATTGGTCAGCTTATTTATCTTTAAAATTAAGATTTTAAACACATGAATGTGACAAAGTGAAAGATAATATTAGTGATTAGTAATCAATATCATTGGTGGAGAGTTTGGATGTGACCAGAGTGCTGCTGGTTTGACATAATCTGGATTGTGACAGGAGACGAATGTCATGTTGTAGTGGTGGATTTTCTGAGGATGAAGATGTGGATCTTGAATGTGTAGTCACTTTATGTTTCACTGTAAAGAGGATTATTATGAAGGATTATTATGGTCTGTTGCAGTCTTTTGTCTGTCAAACAAGTTGCTGCTTCACTTTCTTCTTTGTGAATGTTGACAGATTTCAGTCCAGACAAACAAATCAATAAACTCTGACTGACTCAAAGACTGTTTCAAAGCGACAAACCGACAGTGAAGGTGAAAAAAACAAATTGCTGACATGACAAAGAAGAGAATCACTGGGCCGGCTGGATGTGACGTGTTCAAAGACGAGTCCAATCAGTGAGCCTGCAGTCTGCTCCTGAACTAACACTGAAACTAAACGCTAAAAAAATAGTGACGTTGCAGGGGCGGATCCAGCACGAGTTTGACACCGGCCAAAAGTGAGAGAGTCACAAACCACAGCGAATATGAGCATAAATTGACTTCCCCTGTTGAAGTACCGCCTGTTTGTACTAGAAATGTAACCCAGCACTGACTCAGGACTCAGTGTTTGTGTCACATCAGGTCTCCTGTTGGTGTCGTCTCTCAGTCTGGTCATGATGTGACTGAAGACAGGAGGTAAAGTCATGTTTGTTTAAACTGCTGTGTTCATTATAGGAATCCTGTTGGAAAGACTTTGTGTTTGAGGACTGCTGCTGTCGCTACACTCGCTACTATTGCACATATAGTGAAGAACAATTTGAACAAACTTGTATCTGCATGTTTGGTTGGAGCTCCTTCTTCTTCAGGACATTTCAAATGGACATTTGGACTTTTGAGTCCACAGCTTTACTCAGGAGACACTTTAAAGATGAAGATCTCAGATCAGCCTATAAAATATGATGCAGTGTTACTGTGACATTTGACAACGTGCAGCTGTTTGTCTTCACTGGTGTGTGTTGTGTAGAAAAGGATCAAAGTGTAGATTTTCATGGGAATGTCATTTCATTCAGTCGTCAGCTTCATGAGCAGTTGTGTTCTCATTCCCTTTATGTGCAGACAAATTTATAATCAGACTGAAACATGTTTACAACCTTCAAACTACTTTGATCACTTTGAGTCTTCAGAGCAAATACAAAGATTGTGTGAGTAATTCAGAGGGACAGAAGATAAGATCTGATAAAAAGGTGAAACCTGTCAGCAGGTTCAGACTGACCATCTGTTAACTCTGTTAATGTCAGAGGGGCCGACACACACAGAAAAGATGAAAAATGAGTTTCTGGCTGCAGCACACTTGATGTTGGACCAGCCTGTCTGATTCAGGTTATAAATGATCACAGAGGACATTCAGTGTTGGATTTGTCAGTGTGCTTTATTTTACAAAGTCTCCTAAAAGACAGCGCAGTTCAGGCTGGATTACAAAGTTTTTGAAAGGAAAGAGAGAGGACTCTGTGTGTGTGTGTCTGTGTGTGTGTGTGTGTGTGTGTGTCTGTGTGTGTGTGTGTGTGTGTGTGTGTGTGTGTGTCTGTGTGAGTGTGTGTGTGTGTGTGAGCAGTGTGTGTGAGTGTGTGTGAGCTGTGTGTGTGTGTGTGTGTGTGTGTGTGTGTCTGTGTGTGTGTGTGTGTGTGTGTGTGTGTGTGTCTGTGTGTGTGTGTGTGTGTGTGTGTGTGTGTGTGTGTGTATGGTGTGGAGCACAACAGTCCTGTATGATAACAATATATGAAACCTGAAACTACACACTCGGATCTGCCCGAGCTGAAGCATCGAAAACCACATCAGTGTGAACGTGATCGGTCCCACTGTTCTTATTTATTAGAATAAAATTCAGAGCATGCAGGTGTTTAATAAGAGAACATATCTGAGGGGATCTTTTGCAGTAAGAGATGTCGCCAGTTTGTCTTTATTATCAGAAATCACATTTTTGTTGATGGTTTATTCAGTATGAAAATGGCTTTTATCATTTAATAAATGAACTCTTCATATATGATATGTGAAAAGTAATATTTAGATTTAGAGGTGAGCTGAATCTCCCTGACAAGCAAACTCCACCCATCAGACTGTTTGCTGGGAGGAGACGCTTGCTCAGGGGCCATCTAGTGACAGAAAGACATTAGTGCAGCTCACAGACTTTTGATTGGACTAGAAATGTTGGATGTGTTGATGAAAAGAAAGTTGTCATTTGTGTGGTTGGAGCTCAGCTTGTTTTTGTCATCAGCATGGAGGCTTGGTGTCCAGTCAGGAAATCCTTTGGTCAGCTGTGTGTAATAAGCAGGAGAATAAATCCAAAGGAGACTCAGAACTGATGACTCGGGCCTGTACCTGTGTGAAGTGAAAACAAAATATGGTTGGAACACCTGTAAATGTCGACTCAATGTCACTGGTAAGTTGATTCAGAGAGTCTCAGGAACATTGATGTTTAGACCCAAAGACATCTTAGTTTAACATGTTAACATGTTAAATACTCGACTCTTTGATCCAAACACATCTGGATCCAAAGTGGTGGACCGAGAGCAACATTTCCATCCACAGAGCTGCTCAAACTGACTGTCCATCATAATTATCTAGAGCCCAACAGTAAAACTTCACCTCTTTAATTTGCACATCAGAGCTCCAGCCAAGTAAATAATGATGATTTATGTCCTTTACAGCAGCTGCTGATGAACCTGAAACCTCACAAACAGAGACCAACAGAGAGTCCACAACCAGAGGAGTCCACAACCAGAGAGTCCACAGTCCAGAGAGTCCAGAGAGAGTCCACAACCAGAGAGTCCACAACCAGAGAGTCGGAGGAGAAGGATCGGCCTCTATGTTGGACTGACAGCACTCACTCACTGACTCTCTGTGTGTCAGGACTCTGCTTGGCTTTCAGTCTTTCTTTAAAGAAACCTACTGATAAACAAAGAAACGTCTCTGCAGCTGTACAGATGTCGAGTTCAGAGAAAGATCTGAATCAGAACGATTCCTCAGAGCGTTGGATCTGACCTGAGCCATAAAACCAAGAGACACTGTATTTAAAGACTGTATTTAATCCTTATGTTGTGATGTTTACTCATATTTGATGACAACGTGGTTTACAAAGCGTTACAGTGAGGTGTGAGAGCATGGGAGTTTCAGCTCAAGGCAACAGTATAGCTTTATAATTTACTAACTTGGCCTTTCTGCATCGTAGCCAGAATCATATTCCCTAATTTGTTATGATAGACACATCTTAAATTTACATTTTGTTAGTTACCAATCCATCTCCAATGCTCAAAGGTTATCAAAAGCTAAGGGGTATGCACTCATAATCTTGTAATTTAAATTAGGATTGAGTGGGTGGGCTACACAAGTTTCAGAATCAGAATCAGAATCAGCTTTATTGGCCAGGTATGTGTGCACATACAAGGAATTTGACAAGGAGTTTGTTTTACAGTACCCTCTCATACTTAAAAGGTCACAGAAAAAAGAAATAGAGATAGATAAATAAACATAACATGAAGTGTGACTATGGAGTGCAATAGAGTGAGTGCAGTGATGCATGTGTATAGCTTATGTACAGATAGCTTATATACAGAAAATCTTATGTACAGAAGTGTATTATGTACAGCAAATACATTATGTATACAGTATATACAGAATGTATTCAGATATATACAGTGGATATAAAAAGTCTACACACCCCTGTTCAAATGCCAGGTTTTTGTGATGTAAAAAAATGACACCAAGATAAATAATTTCACAACTTTTTCCACCTTTAATGTGACCTATAACCTGTACAATGCAATTGAAAAACAAACTGAAATCTTTTAGGGAGGTAAAGTAAAAATAAACAACTGAGATAATGAGGTTGCACAAGTGTGCACACCCTCTTATAACTGGGGGTATGGCTGTGTTTGGATTTAACCAATTACATTCAAACTCATGTTAAATTGGGAGTCAGCACACACCTGTCACCATTTAAAGTGCCTCTGATTAACCCCAAATAAAAAAGTTCAGCTGTTCTAGTAGGCTTTTCTTCACATTTCTTGTAGTCACATCTTCCAGCACACAGCCAGTGGTCCGCAGAGAGCTTCCAAAGCATCAGAGGGATCTCATTGTTCAAAGACATCAGTCAGGAGAAGGGTACAAAAGAATAACCAAGGAGGAATTAAATATACCATGGAAACACAGTGAAGACAGTCATCATCAAGTGGAGAAAATATGGCACAACAGTGACATTACCAAGAACAGGACGTCCGTCCAAAATTGATGATAAAACGAAGGAGAAAACTGGTCAGGGAGGCTGCCAAGAGGCCGACAGCAACATTGAAGGAGTTGCAGGAATTTCTGGCAAGTACTGGCTGTGTAGTACATGTGACAACAATCTCCCGTCTTCTTCATATGTCTGGGCTATGGGGACGGGTGGCAAGACGGAAGCCTTATCTCTTGAAAGAAAAACATCCAAGCCCGGCTTCATTTTGCAAAAAGACATTTGAAATCTCCCAAACGCATGTGGGAAAATGTGTTGTGGTCCGATGAAACCAAGGTTGAACTTTTTGGTATATTTTTTTAGGTATATTTCACGCAAAATCAACACTGCTCATCACCAAAAGAACACCAAACCTACAGTGAAGCATGGTGGTGGCAGCATCATGCTTTGAGGGCTGTTTTTCTTCAGCTGGAACTGGGGCCTTAGTCAGGGTGGAGGGAATTATGAACAGTTCCAAATACCAGTCAGTGTTGGCACAAAACCTTCCCACTTCTGTTACTTAAAGAAAACTTCTGTTAGAAAACTGAAGATGAAGAGGAACTTCATCTTTCAGCACGACAATGACCCAAAGCACACATCCAAATCAACTAAAGAACATGGCTTCACCAGAATAAGATTGAGGTTTTGGAATGGCCCAGCCAGAGTCCAGACCTGAATCCGATCGAACATCTGTGGGGTGATCTGAAGAGGGCTGTGCATAGGAGATGCCCTCGCAATCTGTCAGATTTGGAGCAGTTTTGCAAAGAAGAGTGGGCAAATATTGCCACATCAAGATGTGCCACGCTGATAGACAGACTCTTACCCAAAAAAAGACTGAGTGCTGTAATTAAAGCCAAAGGTGCTGCAACAGCAAGTATTAGTTTAAGGGTGTGCATATTTATGCAACCAGGTTATTTTAAGGTTTTTATTTTTTATTTTTCCCCTGTAAAGGTTTCAGTTTGTTTTTCAATTGCGTTGTACAGGTTATAGGTCACATTAAAGGTGGAAAAAGTTGTGAAATTATTTATCTTGATGTCATTTTATTACATCACAAAAACCTGGCATTTGAACAGGGGTGTGTAGACTTTTTATATCCACTGTACGTACCTGATACCTGACATGACCTACAAATCAGTGACCTTTGACCTTTGACCTGTAGGTTTCTACAGTAGGTTTTTGCATTTGTTGCTGACCTTTCACCTTCAGCTGTATGTATGCGCTTCACTCTCCGTTGGCCTTGTGATGTTCTGACGGTGCAGGTGTAGGTGTGCCGCTGTCAGAGAGGAGGAGCTTTGTCAGATTGAGGCTGAGGTCTCCAGTCTCCAGAGCGTCAGTCCTCATTGATGTTCGGCCGCTGTAAAGCTGGTTTTGGTATGCAAGATCATCACCATCCTGCAGTGACGCTGGTGGACTGTTGGAGGATTGAGATCGGAGCGGCTCCACACCACTGTGGGGTCGTCCAGGTTAACAAGTCTGATACTCACAGGGCAGCAGGACAAACTCCTCCCCCTCATACAGCTCCACAGCTGAGGCATGCTGGGAAACTGTGAGGTCACACAGACAGAGAGGTTCAGTAACAGCAGCCTTATTTCTTATTCTGATATGTCTTATTCCTCCTGGAGCCTCAGGTGACCCAGAAATCAACCTGGTCCTGTTTGTGATTGGACGCTGCAGCTGATCAGGACATCATCAGCTCAGTTTAATACCAACAACAACCTGACAGGTAAGAACCAACTCAGCTGTCATGTTACTCTCACTGTTTAGACTGACTTTGTTCTCTGTGAACTACAGCACTGACCTCTGACCTGTATCTACAGTATGTGGTGTAGTGTTAGGGTTTGTTGCTGACCTTTGACCTTCAGCTGTATGCGCTTCACTCTCTGTTGGCCTTGTGATGTTCTGACGGTGCAGGTGTAGTAGTGCCGCTGTCAGAGAGGAGGAGCTTTGTCAGATT
Source organism: Scortum barcoo (assembly GCA_023238725.1). Classification (NCBI taxonomy): domain Eukaryota; kingdom Metazoa; phylum Chordata; class Actinopteri; order Centrarchiformes; family Terapontidae; genus Scortum; species Scortum barcoo. Next base: position 6,673,998 of record CM041532.1, read on the forward strand.
GAGGCTGAGGTCTCCAGTCTCCAGAGCGTCAGTCCTCATCCTCATGTGATGTTCGGCCGCTGTAAAGCTGGTTTTGGTCTTTGAGTTCGTCACCTTTCTGCAGACGCTGGTGGACTGTTGGAGGATTGAGATCGTAGCGTCTCCAAACCACTGTGGGGTCGTCCAGGTTAAAAGTCTGATACTCACAGGGCAGCAGGACAAACTCCTCCCCCTCATACAGCTCCACAGCTGAGGCATGCTGGGAAACTGTGAGGTCACACAGACAGAGAGGTTCAATAACAGCAGCCTTATTTCTTATTCTGATATGTCTGACTAAAAAAATGACACCAAGATAAATAATTTCACAACTTTTTCCACCTTTAATGTGACCCATATAACCTGTACAATGAAATTGAAAAACAATCTGAAATGAAATCTTTTAGGGAGGTAAAGTAAAACTAAACAACTGAGATAATGAGGTTGCACAAGTGTGCACACCCTCTTATAACTGGGGGTATAGCTGTGTTCAAATTTAACCAATTCCATTCAAACTCATGTTAAATTGGAGTCAGCACACACCTATCACCACCATTTAAAGTGCCTCTGATTAACCCCAAATAAAGTTCAGCTGTTCTAGTAGGCTTTTCTTCACATTTCTTGTAGTCCACATCTTCCAGCACAAGCCATGGTCCGCAGAGAGCTTCCAAAGCATCAGAGGGATCTCATTGTTCAAAGATATCAGTCAGGAGAAGGGTACAAAAGAATTTCCAACCGAGGAATTAAATATACCATGAACCACAGTGAAGACAGTGATCATCAAGTGGAGAAAATATGGCACAACAGTGATAGTGACATTACCAAGAACAGGACGTCCGTCCAAAATTGATGATAAAACGAAGGAGAAAACTGGTCAGGGAGGCTGCCAAGAGGCCGACAGCAACATTGAAGGAGTTGCAGGAATTTCTGGCAAGTACTGGCTTTGTAGTACATGTGACAACAATGTCCCGTCTTCTTCATATGTCTGGGCTATGGGCTATGGGGACGGGTGGCAAGACCTGGAAGCCTTATCTCTTGAAGAAAAACATCCAAGCCCGGCTTCATTTTGCAAAAAGACATTTGAAATCTCCCAAACGCATGTGGGAAAATGTGTTGTGGTCCGATGAAACCAAGGTTGAACTTTTTGGTATATTTTCTTAGGTATATTTCACGCAAGAAGATCAACACTGCTCATCACCAAAAGAATACACCAAACCTACAGTGAAGCATGGTGGTGGCAGCAGCATCATGCTTTGAGGGCTGTTTTTCTTCAGCTGGAACTGGGGCCTTAGTCAGGGTGGAGGGAATTATGAACAGTTCCAAATACCAGTCAGTGTTGGCACAAAACCTTCCCACTTCTGTTAGAAAACTGAAGATGAAGAGGAACTTCATCTTTCAGCACGACAATGACCCAAAGCACACATCCAAATCAACTAAAGAAGGGCTTCACCAGAATAAGATTGAGGTTTTGGAACGGCCCAGCCAGAGTCCAGACCTGAATCCGATCGAACATCTGTGGGGTGATCTGAAGAGGGCTGTGCATAGGAGATGCCCTCGCAATCTGTCAGATTTGGAGCAGTTTTGCAAAGAAGAGTGGGCAAATATTGCCACATCAAGATGTGCCACGCTGACAGACTCTTACCCAAAAAGACTGAGTGCTGGTAATTAAAGCCAAAGGTGCTGCAACAAAGTATTAGTTTAAGGGTGTGTGCATATTTATGCAACCAGGTTATTTTAAGGTTTTTATTTTGTTATTTTTCCCCTGTAAAGGTTTCAGTTTGTTTTTCAATTGCAAGGTTGTAAAGTACAGGTTATAGGTCACATTAAAGGTGGAAAAAGTTGTGAAATTATTTATCTTGATGTCATTTTTTACATCACAAAAACCTGGCATTTGAACAGGGGTGTGTGTAGACTTTTTATATCCACTGTACGTATGTACCTGATATGACATGACATACAAATCAGTGACCTCTGACCTATGTAGGTTTCTACAGTAGGTTTTTGCATTTGTTACTGACCTTTGACCTTCTTCAGCTCTACATCTTTCACTCTCTGTTGGCCTTGTGATGTTCTGACGGTGCAGGTGTAGGTGCCGCTGTCAGAGAGGACGAGCTTTGTCAGATTGAGGCTGAGGTCTCCAGTCTCCAGAGCGTCAGTCCTCATTGATGTTCGGCCGCTGTAAAGCTGGTTTTGGTCTTTGAGTTCGTCACCTTTCTGCAGACGCTGGTGGACTGTTGGAGGATTGAGATCATATCGTCTGCTCCAAACCACCACTGTGGGGTCGTCCAGGTTAACAAGTCTGATACTCACAGGGCAGCAGGACAAACTCCTCCCCCTCATACAGCTCCACAGCTGAGGCATGCTGGGAAACTGTGAGGTCACACAGACAGAGAGGTTCAGTAACAGCAGCCTTATTTCTTATTCTGATATGTCTTATTCCTCCTGGAGCCTCAGGTGACCCACAAATCAACCTGGTCCAAGTCATGGACAAAATGTGCACATCTGCAAATCCAGTGTGTGAATTTATACATCAAAGCTGCACATCTGAGGCATGTTTAGTTTGAAAACCATGTTCACTGTTTAGCTTCAGTTTCATGGGTTACAATCAGAAGTGAAGTGTAACCATGTTGTAAACTATAAAGTTATTGTGAAACAGTGAAGAATAATTTGGTAACATGAAACATACAGTCAGTCAGTCTGACCTCCTGACTGTGTGTGTTCAATGTCTTCATTGTTCAAGGGTCATTATTTAGTTTTATTAAATGCATATTTCACAATCTGTTCAACTGGAATTTGTTATATTTAAAAATGAATATGTAGATGAAGATTTTCAAAGAGAAATTGTCTGTATTTTTAGAAAATGCTAGTTTTATTTTCATTTATTGTGCCCCAAACTAAGTTCTGTTTGTTTAATTTGATTATCATTTTGTTGGGTGATGTTGGACAGAAAAAGGATTTTGGATACGATCAAGCTTTTGACGATGTTAAATCTTGTTTTTTAATTAGTATTTTTGTTTCCCTTTTTTTCACCTCCTGTAATTTCACACAGTTTGGTCACACAGTTTCTTTCACCAAAGTCTCTGTAACAGAAAGTTGCTCAGATCAGGATGGCTCTGTCTCCCAGTAGGTCGAGGTCAAGCAAAGATATCGAGTATTTGTTTCAGACTCTACAAGTGTGATGGAGGCTTAAAGATTGCAGACTGGCTTCTCTGTGTTATAATCGCGAAGTGTGCGTCTGTTAGAAAGCAGTCTATAAAGTTCCCCCAAGACTTCAATGACGGAAAGAAGCAGGAAACAGTCCAGCCTTTATGATGCTTTAATCCAGTGTAAGGCGTGTACAGTTATAGATGTGGTGGTTTGTATGTATGTGTGCTTCTGGAATAAACCAAACGATAACAGCCATCAATAAACAGCTCACAATATGCTTGACCAAAGCACACAATACGAAATAATAATCTAATTATCATTAGCATGAAAATATATGAGACATCATATACAGAAGGAATATACATGATATAACATCACATATTTAACTGACAACAAAGGAAAGGTCAGTGGCATTAATATAACATAAATGACCATTTAGCTGTGATAACTAACACTGCCCCCTAGTGGCTGGATCCACTCAACGCTCCTGCTCTGTCACACAATCTTCAGAACAACAAGTTATATTTTAGCATCTCTTTCAAAGGTATTCAACGTGATAAAAGTCATCTTAGGTAATCATAGTTTCATGGCTCGATAATAAAATGAAGCAGTCTTTTTGTTCTTAAAACATCACGATAAAACACTTTTCTTTCAGGACACATCTTCAGAATGGAGATGGCTCTATATTGTGTAAACTTGTATTGATAGAGTTTTATTCTCCTCGGCCAAACTTCAATAAATGTGTCCCACATTCAGATCTCCTCAAACTTCTTCCATCACAAGTGGACCAGCTCTCCAGGTTTCCATCACAGACTGACTGTGGATGTGCACATTTTGTTCATGTCTGTTTTTCTTATACGGCTGTGTGAATGTGTTTTTCACCATATTCACTGCAGCACTGCGGTCAAACAGCCGCCTCTGTATTTAAAGTGCAAGCATTTACTCTGAAGTTTATGGTGAAAGCAAAGAAACATCTGGACAAGCTTTTAGGAAATCACTTCCGGTTCCCTCACTCAGTCTCACAGATATGAGGCAGATTTAAGGGAATATTTTAACAATAACTGTCGGTTTATGAACCAAAACAACATTTATTCAATTCAAAGTTTCGCACGGACAATGACAACCAACGACTTACTTCCGGATTTCAAAATAAAGCATCTCTCTTTCTATCTGTGTGTGTTGTCTTGCAGTCCCTTGCAGATAGTAACTAGAAGCATTTTCATGTAACTTTAAAGAACAATAAAATAAGTTTCTTCCCTAAATAGTTCATCAAACTTACTGCTGGACTTAGTACTTCATCAACTACATGCACAAATACTATGAACTACTTTTACTGTGTAGTTTTACAGTAATTTAATGGTAAAGTCCCTTAGAGATTGCAATAAGAAGCATTTTCGTCTAACTTTAAAGTGGAATAAAACACATTTCTTCCCTAAATAGTTCACCAAACTTGTACTGTTGGACTTAGTACTTCATCAACTACATGCACAAATACTATGAACTACTTTTACTGTGTACTTTTACAGTAATTCAATATCAAAATGCCTTACGGATAGCAATAAGAAGCATTTTCATCTAAATTTAAAGTGGAATAAAATCGATTTCTTCCATAAGTAGTTCACAAAACTTGTACTTCGATCGATTTTATCCCACTTTAAAGTTAGACGAAAATAGCTCTTATTGCTATCTGTAAGGGACTTTGACAGTGAATTACTCCAGAAGTACACAGTAAAAGTACTTCATACTATTTGTGCAAGTAGTTCATGAAGTACTTAGTCCAGCAGCAGTACAGGTTTTATAAACTACTTCTGGAAGAAACTGATTTTATTCCACTTCAAAGTTAGACGAAAATGGCTCTTATTGATATCTGTAAGGGACTTTGGCATTGAATTACTGTAAAACTACACAGTAAAAGTGTTTCTCATTATTTGTGCTCAGTACTCAGTCCAGCAGTAAGTTTGGTGATCTATTTATGGAAGAAATTTATTTTATTGCTCTTTAAAGTTAGATAAAAAATGCTTCTTATTGCAATCTGCAAGGGACTTCAAGACAACACACACACTAACAGAGAAGAGAGAGAAGCTTTATTTTGAAATTTTTGAAATCCGGAAGTAGTCGTTGGTGGCGTGGCGTAGCGGTATCTATAAAATGAACGAGGCTTTAATTAACATTGTCCGTGCGACATTTTCAGCTGATTCAATCTTCTTTTGGTTGACAAGCCGAGTTGCTGTTAAAAATTCCCTTAAATCTGCCTCATATCTGTGACTGCTTTTACCATAAACTCCAGAGTAAATGCGCACTTTAAATACAGAGGCGTGCTTTTACCGCAGTGCTGCAGCACCGTCACTAAATGTGAGCGTTTGTTTGCCTCATTTGTGATTTGTAAAATGAGATCTGTGAACCTGCAGTGAAGCATCTGAGAAAGTGTCACCATAATGGAGCTGTAAACACAGGCTGAGGAAACACACATGAAAGAAATGAGGCTGGACTGAAGCATCATCATCAGATCAGAGGGAAGAAGCTCATCTTACCGTGCACAAGGATCACAAACAGCACAAACATCTTCATCTTCATCTGGAAAAACTACAACAACCTCAAAGTCCTCTTTAATCTGCTTCTCACTAAACTAACACTTCGAAAACAGCTTCAGGACATCAGTTCACTGCCAGCTGTTTACTTTCGATTTGAATTTAACCCTTCTGTTGTGTTGCTGAACAAAACAATTGTCTCATTATTCATTTTTCAACATCACTCCATAAAACTAAAAAATAAAATGTAAAATGTAAAATAAAAATTTAAAACAAATCAATGCCATGTAAAACGATTGTATTTTATATGTGGGTCTTTCCAGTGTACATTAAAAAAAGTTTTAACATGCATTTTTTTTTTTATGAAAAACGACTGAATTATCCTCATTGAACCATGATCTGTGAGAGGTAAAGAAAACCATTGAACTAAATATTGATTGAAATGGTTAGTATTGGAGCTAATATAAACTAATCTTTATAGGGATTTTTTGTTCTTTGTCACTTTTAGATAATTAAACATCATTGCTGTTCCTGAGAAACGAACATAACAGGAGGGTTAAGGTTTTTTATGACGCTGAAGTTGCTTCCGATTGGACAGTAACAAGTAAAGTCACAAGTCAACCCCGGTCAAAGTTTTTACTCCAAAATCAGAAATGTTGGAGCACCGCAGCTGTTCAGGTGACATTAATCTCATGTTACACCACGTGTCCTCTAACATTGTTTGATATTTTCTGTTGACTTTAACAGGACAGACTGATGCTAAAATACATTGTGAGTGATTATCTAAACTGCATATTACTCCAGTGATTATCCCTCACGTGGTGTTTGAAATGTTGTGTGTGTTCATGTGCATGTGTAACATAGTTAAACAGATTCAGGTTAAATCCCTGTAAACGGGACAATAGTGAAATAAACCTTAAGCCTGACCGGCTCCAAATGATTCATTTAAAGGACGACATGTCACAGAGGTCACACGTGCATGTGTGAGTTTTGTCTGCTGCTTCATCATGGACACCTGACTGCGGTCAAACCAGCAGTATCTGTATTTCTAGTGCACACTTGCTCTAAACTTTATGGTAAAAACAAGGAAAGAGTTCTGTTTCAATTCAACAACAACAGTTTTCATGTGATTCTCTGAGTCCTCCTAAAACCTGATCCACCTAAAAAGCAGCTCTGTGTGTCCTTAGACAACAGCAGGTTTAAAAACTTTATATGTTGCTGTGACTCACCGGATATCTTGGAGAGTGAGAAATATCCATAGACATGACTTTAACTCCATTTGAGATGACTTTATTAATGTAACAGACTTCCAGCTTCAGTAGTCGTACCTGTCAGCAACTCGGACCTCATCACACACACAGCGTATCACTCCGCTTCCACACCAGTAAGCTCCTGTGTCTGTGGTTAGTTTACACCTTCACTTTATTCTCCACAAAGACTAAAGACTAAATACACTTTGACACTTCACACTTTAAAGGCTCACATGTTAAAGCTGTCACTTTGTCTGCTCCTCACTGATGAGCCTGAACGTTAGAGACCAACAGAGAGTCGGAGAAGAATCGGCCTCTATGTTGGACTGACAGCATCAGCAGCTCTACTGGCTCTCTGTGCCTTCAGTCTTTTTTTAAAGAAATGTATTGATAAGAAAGAAAACATCTCTGCAGCTGTACAGATGTCGAGTTTCTGTGAGAAAAATCAGAATCAAAGTGAGTCTTCAGAACATTGGATCTAACCTGAGACATAAAACCCAGAGACAGACTCCTCGACTCTTCTACCTCCAACATCTGTTTTAAGAGCCACAAATCTACCTGTGATGTGAAATATTTATTTGTATATAAATGTTGGTACAAAGCTCTGCCTTTCTAATGTGCTGTTTGTAATGTGTACACACTGGAAATAAATCCTTATTGATATGAGAGATGTTGTTCTGACTCTGAGTGGAAATCTTTTATTCTCAGACTTCCAGAAGTTGTAGAGAATTAAAAGAGTTCATCAAAATCAAAGATAATAAAATTATTGACACTCTACACTACAGGCTGCAGTCATGAGGAGAAGATGGAAACACACAAGAGATGTTTTTATGTTTGTCTTGAACCAGTTTCTTCAAAACATAAAATCAAAACTTAAAAAAATGTTCTGCCAAATATGGAAAGATCAAAATATTTTACTTATTTTATTCTAAAGAAAAATATTAGGAAATTTATTTATCTACTTATTTAAATAGAAAACAGGAATCTTAAACACTTTGAATACAAACATTTATTTGTGCACATACAATACAAATAAGTTTCATAAGTGAATAAAAGGTGATACAGTAAACTTTGGATCCATTAGTGGAAAAAATAACATCATCCTTTGTCAGTTGAATAAAAAGCAAAGACAACTTGTTGTCCTTCCTTTAAGTTATGCTTTCCCCCAACAAAAGTCTTTTCCATCAGTAAAAGACTTTGCATGTGCTGTATTTATGTTATAGTGGGCTGTATAGACATGTATACATGCACAAACTGTCAAAACTGTCACAAATGAATCATTAAGACCGTAATCTGGATACATCAACCACTTGAAATGTGTGTAACACGTGAGCTCGCCATATGTGAGTGTGTGTGCGTGTTCCTTAGGTGGATCAGAGGAAACAGTTTGATCAACAGTGCAATGAGACAATTTTAAACCATTGACACAGAAAATACTAGTTTCTCATTGGCTGTCAGGTCGTTAAACTGTATAAGGACACATTAAACATACCAGCAGGTAACCATAGTAACAACTTTGTTTTCTAACAAAGTGTAAAGTTGATAATGATTCAAACTTCATCCTCTTCAGTAAGTGTCCATGGTGTAAGAGTCAGAGAACACAACTGACATCCAAAAATAACAGACTTGATGTTGACCTTTATTTTGAAAGGACACCTCATCAGACTCTATCAGTTATCAGACTGATCTGAAATCTGTGCTCAGTTCACTTGATTGAAACGAAGCTGAGATGCACATCCACCTTTGATACCCTGCAACACAAACATCCAGTGGACCTGGGGGGTGTTTCCATCAACGTAGCTAAAGAAAGCCAGGCTGACTGGAGAAAGCCTCGCTTGAACTAACGCCGTCTCCCAATTAAAGCCTCAAGTTGTTCCACTAACACATTTCAGCCTCATCTAATCGAGGCTAATTCAAGCGAGGTTTTCACAGCCCTGACGAGTCGATGGGAGAAAAGAGGATGGTGCAAGAGAAAAGTAGAGAGAGAGCTTCTTCTCATCAGCAGAAACACTGCTGCAATTAACAAAGCGAGGGAGATCTCATGGAAAAAAAGACAAGAAAAAACCCATATAAACTCACAGACTAAATGTGCAAGTTTCACAAGCCTAATCCTACTGTTTCATGTTACATGTTTATTTCACTTTCATCTAATTTCTCTTTGCTCTTTTCTTTCATTTGTTTAATGTAAAGCATGTTGAATTGTCTCTGTATGAAATGTGCTGCATAAATAAACTGGCCTTGCTTTGTCAATTCATAAATGAGCATTCAAATAACTATACAGTGTGACTAAATTATCAGTAGTATTAAGTTAGTATCATTAGATTTATGTTTAAAATAATGATTTAGAAGAACTTAGGAAAATTGACATAACCACAGTGTGTTTAAGCGTTAATCAGCCCAGCTGGGTGAGCTGTGTGAACTCACAGACCTGCTGACTCATGACAAACATTCATTCTTCACTGTCTCATCTTAACAGGAGCAAACAGAGAGAAGCAACACTGGCAGCAGGTTAACATTAAATACAAGAACATCTGAGTGGTCAGCAGCTTGTAAAGAAATGTGTTTGTCCAAAAACATGATGAGCTGTAAACGTGTTGCACTGAAGCCACCAAAAAACAGACGGAGGCCTCTGACACTGTGTGTAAAAGTAGAAAGTGAACTTTGACCTCCCAGAAACCAAAGTGAGGACATGAACTTGACGTCCACAGTGTTTTGTTCCTTCCTCTTTTCACCTGAACACCATCAGCAGTAACAACACTGTTTGGACACATCATTAAAGCCACTGATGTGCATGTGGGCTCTGTGGGATTGATGGGAGGTTGGTGAGAGCGTCTTTAGAAACACGAGTTTATGACAGCGAGGCTCCAACAGTTCTACCCAACATGAAATAAATCATGGAAACTGAAAAGTGTTTCATTCCCAGGTCGGTATCTGACTGCTGTGATCCACCCAGCAAGTTGTCCATCAGGAGAAGTGCGTCCTCGCCTGCTCGTCCTCGTTGGTGCACTTGTGGAGGAGTTCATGGTTCCTGGGAGCAGCTGACAGTCGATACACCTGTAGCACAAACACATCAACAGGTAGGACTTTGTTCTCTTACAGCTGAGGCCACCAACTGCAATCAACTCCCACTGAGATCATATGAAACAAGACACTGCACTCTGATAGGAGCTGCTCTAAGTCCAGTGGCTCACAGTATGGACAGTTTAACAAGAACAAGAATACACTTTATTCATGCAGCACTTTTTAAAACACAGTTACAAAGTGCTTTACATGGTTGAGACCAGATTAAAATATTCCAAGACTGAGGAAGATTAAATCAGACACACAAAAAAAGGAAGCACAAAAAAATGAATATAATAACCAACAATAAAGATAAGTACACCACCGATGACAGTAACACAGATAAGACATGTTGGAAATGTAAGAGAGATGTGGTATCATTAATTTAAAGGCTTTTTTATAAAGGGGTATCGACTGCGAACATTTGGTCACCTTTAGTCTTGATCCAGGACTTAAAACAGCCAGCAGAGCCTGCCTGAGCCTGCCCTCTTGTTTATAGGGGGACAGTAAGCTCACTGTCAGTCTAACCTAATCTAAATCTTCTGCCAATCAAACTGTCTCCTCTCTGACAGGGAGAAGATGATGTGGATCCCTCTGCTGGTCGTCCTGACCTCCTCTGTCTGTGGTTAGTGGGGCTGCAGCTAACAATCATTTTCAGTATCTATCAATATCATTGTTTTCTTAAGTAATCAGATAATCAGTCAGTCAATGAAATGCTTAAAAACATGAGTGAAAATCTTCCATCATCTTCTCAGAGCCCAAAGTGACGTCTTCAAACTTCTTTGAATTGTACGTTTGACACAAACAGTCAGTTCCTTCATGTCAGAGTTTGAGGCTGAAATGAGGTGAAGATTGATGTCTGACTCTACATCATGTCTCTCCTGTGCCTCTCTCCTCTCTCTTCGTCTACAGGGATGTTAGCTGTGAAAAGGACCTTGTATCAGGCCGAGGAGAACGAGGACGTCACCATAAGATGGGACAGTCACACCAAAACTGACATGTCTCGCACCATCCTGGTTTGTTTTCTCCAGTCGAAGCCTCTGAAGGTTTTGTATGAAATGATTAACGGTGTGGAGGTCCCAGAGTCTCAGCATCAGCAGTTTGCAGGACGGGTGCAGTGTGACGAAGACGCCATGAGAGAAGGACGAGTCAGACTTCATCTGTCCAGAGTCAGGACTGACGACTCTGGAAATTACTGGTGCGATCTGGCTGCTAATTATGACGAGCTCCTGAGAAGATGGGTGCTGAAGACCACTGGTAAGCCGACTCAGCGGGACGAGGACACATGTTGCATGAGTGTTTGTGCTGCTGTAGTGCAGGACGGACATGTTACTGCTATCACAGAACAGAAGACGCTAACAGACTCCTGATTTACACCCACAGAACATTTTGTCTTGAACGTGACCTCCCATGATGTGATCCTCACCACACCAGAGTCAGCTGAAGGTAGGTCAACACGGTGAGCTGTTACCATGGTTACTCATAGAGAAATAACATCCCAAAGGCCGATTGTTTCCTGTTAAATGTGACGCACCAATCGGATTTCAAGGCAAAACATTGTGATTAGTGTCTGTTTGTCCATTAAAATGTGGCACATAAAGCTCTGCACCTCGTGGTTACTGTGGTAATAAAAATGCAGCAACATGTGTCAACACGCTGATACAAAATCTGAATATTTACTTTGATGAATTCACGATTTCAAGCAGCGTTCAAACCTTTGCAAACTGATTTTATTAGTGAATCAACATGAACCGAAGGACAAACAGTGAATCAGTTGAAAGCTCCATTTATCAGGCTGATTTGTTTATTGACAAGAATCTTTTCACATTTTTGAGACACTCAGTGAAAACCTGATGAAGCTGAAGCTTGGTTTCACACTTCATGAAGCTCAAAATGGTTCAACATGTGAATAAGTTTGCTGCAGTGCCACCATCTGGCCAAAAGGTGTACAGTTTATGTGACTGGTAGCTGACTGCTGTTCATCTGATATTAGATGGATATTTACGTGTTGTCACTTGTTTCTTTAGTTTCTCATGGTCTCATTTCTACATTTGCTCCTGATATCAGACACAAAGTCTGTTTTCTGTCTTCATACAGGTGAAACACGCTCACCAGGAGAGCCGGTGAAGGTGAAGAAAGTCCGATCTGATCACTGGGACAAAGTTAAAACTGCTTTGGGAGCTCTAAATGTCGGAGTTTTGATAGTTATTGGTCTAATAGTTGTTGTTGATGCAGCTGTCAGAGGTCTGGTATCACTCTTTCATTGAGGTAAAAGATGAAATTAATCTCATGAGAAAGATCAACGCCAAGAGAGAGATCACCATCTGAACTCTGTCATCTGCAGTGGTGGAAGAAGTGCTCAGATTTTTTACTTAAGTATATAACAAGTGAGATTTTCCTTTAAAAGTACAGACTCACACAAAAACAGTCCCTGTCAATCATCACTTATCACCAAGTAGAAGTGTGTGTTGGTGTGTGTATCTGCAGAGACTCCGCCCTCTGCCTGTAAATTTGCTTCAAGTATCAAAAGTCTTCATGTTGCACTAAATGGACTTTTCTCGTCTTCCAACCACTCTACTATGATGTTTGTATATTAATATTACTGCTGCATTTTACTGCTGTACATGTTTCATTTAAAAGAGCTTAGACACTGTTGGCTAGTTTCATCTGCAGCAATGCATCATGGTCTATAAGATCATCACACGTTTGTAGCGTGGCTGTCCTGTGAAAACCATGTATCTGTAAAAAGTCAGAAAAAAACTGTTTTCAGTTTAAATAACTATTTTTTTTAATGTATATGTAAGGATGTATATATGTTTAGAGTTTATTTATGTGATTGTATTGAGCTGCTGTCACAAGTAAAATTTCCCTGAAGTGGGATTAATAAAGTTGGTCTTATCTTATCTTATCTTATCTTATCTTATCTTATCTTTGTGAAGATACATTTTCCAGCTGATCCAAGGAGGCTTGAAATATCACATTTTCTTATCACGTAAAGAAACATTTCATACTTCAGTTTTTTAGAAAAATTTCATTCAAAGTCACCAAATTTGGAGGTTTGTGGTTTTCACTTCAGTGGTTGGGTTCATCCCCACAGTAACATCTTTGATCACTGAAGTGGGCGTTCGGCACGTCAGGTCAACTCGTCGCAGCATCAAACGACCTCAACGCCAAACTGCATCACTCAACAGGAATAAAACAGCAGCATCACCATAAAGCATCAGTCTAACTAGGATCAAAATACACTTTTTAAAATTTACTGTGATGAACAAACCTCAAACAAGCTACAAGTTTTTGCACGTTGATTCTCACACTGCACTGAAACACACTTATGCTCCACTTTTAGCCGAGTTACTATAATCACACACACTGTGCTGCTTATCAGGATCCTGAGTGTGCTGTAGTGGTGTGTATTTGTACTGATCTGAGTTGGTGTATTTCATATTTAGTACAGTATTGATCCATTTATATCTGAATGTGTTTGTCTCTCGTTTGTCATTTTCTCTTCCACATCTGAATTTCACACATGGAACAGGTCATCAGTGTGTCTTATCCAAATTAATCTTTATTATTATTGTTTTATAAATGTTAGTTTTCTTTAGACATCCTCAGCTGTGTGTTTCCACCAGTTTTCAGAGACTGTGTAAGCTTATTGTCTACATGTGACATCTGAATGTTTGATCATATGTAATAATTGAACTCCTGAATGAGCCTAATCCAGCAGAAAGTCTTCATTTCTTTTGAAGATCTTCATTTCTCAGTTGACTTGATGTGAAGTCAAATCCAGCAGGTAACCAGGCAGCATCTGTTCTTTGTGTCCTTCAGACTGTCTGTAAAGAGATGGTTCATGTGAGGAGTGTCCACCATCAAACACACAAACACACTTCTTCTGACGGCTGACAGGAGTTTGGGATTGAAAGAACATCTCCAGATCATGACCTGCCCAACCTGCAGGAAGACAAGACTAAAGTAGAATTCACATTTTTACTCTTAAACACCAAATCATCAATTGAGATGCACCCAGTTCACTGAAAACCGTCTTCTAGACAAACTGTCAAACAGTGAACTGTTTTTGGTCAAAACCTTTATTGAACCTTCTCCAATAACAAAACACAGCTTAATACAGAGCAGAATATCAGCAGCATGTACAAATATACATAAAAACACAGGATTAGAAGGAATATACTTAAATACTCTGATTCAGGCAGGCTTGCTGCTACAAGCTGAAGTCAACACTGACGATGTGCAGAAATGCTAATGTGGTAATTAACTGCTATACTGAAATATTCCACAAGGTGGAGCTTCAATACAGAAATATGTGGTGTCCATTCACTTTTCATTTTGTACAGCCTGTCAGACATTCACAGTTATTCTCCTGATAGGCCACAACAGCAACAATAGTTCCTGATGAGCCTGAACTGTATCAGGGTTTATAACTTATGAGAGCAAAACATTTCAGTCAGTCAGACAGTAAATACAAAGAGTAAGAGTGAAAGAAGAACAACATCAATATAACAGCTGAAATGGACGTGACTAAAACAGAAATACTAGATCACAGTTTCAACTGCACAAACATGAAAAAGCTGTTTGAGGTCTCAAAGTGTGAAAGCTTAAAGGAGCAGTGTGTAGGATGAAGGGGATCTGTTGGCAGAAATGGAAGATAATATATATAAAATAATGTGTATAATCACCTGAAACTGAGAATCATTGTGTTTTTCTTTGTTTACAGTCAGTCCTTCATATCTACAGAGGGAGCAGGTCCTCTTCTACAGAGTCCACCATGTCCCCCACCATGTTTCTACAGAAGCCCAGAGAGGACAAACTGGCTCCAGAGAGGCCTTTCACGTTTTCATGTTGAAGTGGCAGCTTGAATTTGGTGACGATCGTTTCTGTTTTCATATCGTCCAGTCGTGGTTACTCCAGATCTCCAGATTATGAGATGATTTATTAAAGTGTGAAGATATTTAAAAGTTAAAAAATCTATTTAATAACAACGTCTCTATTCAAACTACAGCTCCTCTTTAAAAGTCTGTGTCTGTGCTTGGAGCCACAATATCACAGCATCATGTTCTGTTTAACTTTATTATCTTTAATATCTCAACCCAAATCACATCCAGAACACTGACGACTCTCATGGAGAGCAGAGCAAAGTTTTGGTGAGCAGATGGAGGACGGAGATGTGAAGGTGTCAGATCAGGTTTGTAATGAACAATTTAAAATTCACTCGTACACAGATTCTACAGATCATTTTATAACATAATAAGTTAAAATTGCCTTAAAATCTGCATAAGAAAAAATATTATCAAGCACAAATGAAGCTGAAGGTTCTCCTACACGCTTGTAAAGTGTTGTGAATTATTATGGCTAAAATAATTTAATAAGCAGTTCATTATAGTTCAGTTGTATGGAAATGTGTTACATGGAACAGCAATTGCAATAGAAAGTAAGTATATGAATAAGTTAGTTTATTTCTGACTAATAATTTGTATTATTGATGTGAGCAGGAAGTGCTCTTATTTTGAAGCCCAATTTAGAGGAAGTGGCTTGCTTGTGTTGACGGTAGTTTTTTTGTTTTTAAGAAAATGAATCTCCGTGAAGAGATGCAGATGTGGTTTTGTTTTGCATTACCTTTTTACTAACTTTTCTCTCTGTAATACTGCAGCATATTTTTTAGTAAAAGTTCACAAAGACAGATACGTGGTGG
Source organism: Scortum barcoo (assembly GCA_023238725.1). Taxonomy (NCBI): domain Eukaryota; kingdom Metazoa; phylum Chordata; class Actinopteri; order Centrarchiformes; family Terapontidae; genus Scortum; species Scortum barcoo. The sequence continues at coordinate 6,689,702 of CM041532.1, forward strand.
TCATTAATTGAAGCTTCCGTGACATCACATTTTTTGGTGCCGAAACCCGGGAATCAATTTTTTCAGACTTTGAGCTTTATGAAGTGGGAGGCTAACGCTAGCTTGATGCAGAAATGACCGAGCACATGGAACAGATGAAGAAGAAGCGGGGGACAACAAAGCTGTTGACTCGCATTGAGGAGGAGGTGAGCAAGGATGTACCCGACTGTGATAAACTTCGTGAAATGCTGTCAGTTACTGTCAACCAAGGAGGAAAGTTTAATAGACTTGGACAAAGGCATTGAGGACGAAACGGCTACCGACGAACTGGAGACGGAGGTTGCAAACACTCAGGAGTACCGGGACCGGATTCTCCCGCCACCAGACTGATTCAGAGGGCACGTGGCCCAGTGAGTGTGCGGGTGAGCGATGCAAGTATGACTTCGGTCAAATTGCCGGGTACGCAGACTGTTAAACTGCCCAAGCTAGTCATAGAGAAATACAATGGAGAAATAAGCCAGTGGCAAGAATTCTGGTCTCAGTATGAAACAGCAGTTCATAACAATGATGCCCTGTCTAAGAGAAAAGTTCACTTACCTGAAGTCCTATTTGACTGGAGCAGCAGCAAGAGCTGTAGCAGGACTTACTATGACTGATGGAAATTATGATGCGGCAGTGGAATTGCTTGAGAACCGTTTTGGAAGAAAGGACATTGTAATCAGTGCACACATGTCAAAACTGCTGAACCTGGCTCCAGTGAAGAGATCATCAGATGTAGTAGCTCTCAGACACCTCTATGATGAATGTGAAATACAAATTCGCAGTCTAGAATCATTAGGAGTTCATAGTGACAAATATGGCTGTTTATTATGCCCAGTGCTGCTACAGCTTATACCTGAAGATATAGCATTGGCTTACACCCGCCAGACAGACTCCAGTGGTGAATGGAAAGTGTTTGAGCTCATCCGGTTCCTGCAAAATGAGGTCCAAAGCAGAGAGAGAGCACTGCAGCTTACAAGACCAGGTATCACACAAAGGGACATTCAGACCAATAACAGATCGCTTGGTAAAGCAGCCCTTTTCTGTGAAAACAAACCAAAGAAGTGGAGTGTACCTTCAGCAACGGCATTGCACACAGCTAGTAACGCCCCTCAGACCTGTGTGTATTGTGACAGTGAGAACCACAAACCAGAACGTTGTCCAGATAAGTCTGTGTCTGCTCGCAAAGAGAAACTGAGGCAGATGGGAAGATGTTATGTTTGCCTTGGCCCAAAACACAATTTTGGAGAGCTAAAGGTGTTTCATGTGCCCTGTGTGGTCGCAGACATCATCAGTCAGTTTGTGAGCTAAATGAAGCTAAGACAGACACTAGCAATAGCAATACAGAGACTGTTGTGTCATCGGTGTCCAGTACAGCAAAACTGAAAGCTGACATGCGGAACACAGTGTTGCTACAAACTGTGAAAGGCATGGGCAGGCGGTCCAGCAGGGAGAAAGATCGTGCGCTGCCTGTTAGACGGAGGGAGCCAGAGAAGCTTCATTCATGAGGATGTGGCAAAAGCACTAGGATTACCAGTGATAAGACAGGAGACACTAAATCTACATACCTTTGGATCCACAACACCTGCAACAGTACAGCGCAACATCGTGAAGGTGTGGATGGAAAATGTGTGGGATTCACAGCAAAGAATTGAGATTGAAGCAGTGGAAACCCCTCAAGTGTGCAGTGCTGTGATAAAGGTCCCTTGCAAACCCTTACAAGAAGAGGTGGAGAGAAAGGGTCTACAACTCGCTGATTTCTCGCTAGATGGCTCTGATGATCCAGAACTCTCAGTGTTAATAGGCGGAGACTTCTACTGGCAAGTCGTGTCAGGCAAGGTCCAGAGATTGACAAAATCGCTAGTGGCCATAGAGAGCAGCTTTGGGTGGACTTTGCAAGGACCAGTATCTACATCCAGTGTAACTGATGCAACTTGTATGCACATCAGTCTAGAAGAGGACATTCAGATTGCGAAACAGTTGCATGCCTTTTGGGAGGTGGAGTCTCTGGGCATCGTCCACGAGAAATCAAAGAGCCCAGAAGAAACAGAGGCACTTCAGAACTTTGAACAGACGGTAACACACAACAATGGCCGCTACCAAGTGGAGTTACCATGGCGACCTGATAAACCAGATCTCCCAGACAACTTCAGGGTCGCAAAGGGAAGGTTTGAAGGCCTCAAGAGGAGACTAAAGACGGACACGACCCTGTACAAAGGGTACAGCGACGTCATTAAGGATTACCTGCAGCAAGGCATCTGTGAGGATGTACCAGCGAACACTTTACAAGAAGAAAATCCAGAGTCTGTAAAATATTACATGCCACATCATGCTGTTCTTCGAGAAGATAAGATAACTACTAAACTGAGAGTGGTTTTTGATGCATCATCACATGAAGATGGTAGCCCATCGCTCAATGACTGTCTACTGACTGGGCCAAACCTTAACCCAAACCTGCTAGATGTGCTAATCAAGTTCAGACTTCACCAGATAGCCTTTACTGCTGACATTACCAAAGCCTTCCTGCAGATAGCTTTAGCAGAGAAGGATAATGATGCTGTGAGGTTCCTGTGGCTGCAGGGGCCTCCAACCAAAGACTGTGAAAATGATCTGCGCATTTTGAGGATGAGTAGAGTAGTATTTGGAGTGTCACCCAGCCCCTTCTTGTTAGCGGCAACAATCAGAAAACATATCAAACAGTATGAAACAGAGCAGCCCAAGACAGTGGAGGCACTGAGAGAGTGTCTTTATGTAGATGATTTCATCACCAGCTCAAGTGATGTGGATGAAGCACTTTCAGTCACCACAAAGGCAAAAGAGATTCTGTCCCATGCCGGCATGAACCTATGCAAATGGATAACTAACTCACCAGAATTGAGAGCTAAGTGGACAGAAAGAGGAATGGAGCACACAACAGAAACAGCCACTTGTGGAAATGTACTGAAGGTGTTGGGATTAGTATGGAGATCAGAGAAGGATGACTTCGTGTACGACCTAAAGGGACTGCTAGATATCATGAAAGGCAAGGAAAACACAAAGAGAAATGTACTACAGACATCAGCTCGTATCTTTGACCCCATCGGGTTTCTCACCCCCTTCACCATCAGAGCAAAGTGCCTGTTCCAAGAACTGTGGGAGAGGGGAGTCGGTTGGGATGATCAGCTGCCTTCAGACCTGGCTGAAAAATGGGACAGGTGGTGTGCAGAGCTGCCACAGCTCCACCAGTTGGACATTCCTAGATGGTACCAAATTGACATTAAACCAGATTCACAGACTGTCAAGCTGCATGTTTTCTGTGATGCCAGCGAAAGGGCGTACAGTGCTGTTGCCTATCTGCAAGGAGAGAACAAAGAAAAGGAGATTGTGACAAGTTTTGTGGCATCCAAGTCAAAGGTAGCTCCCTTAAAGAAAATGACGTTACCACGCTTGGAACTTATGGGAGCACTGATTGGGGCAAGGCTAGGCAATAATCTTCTCAAGCCACTCAGCATGGAAATAAATCAGTTGAACATGTGGACAGATTAAATGATTGTTCTTCACTGGATACGCAGCACAGCACAAAGGTGGAAGCCGTTTGTGGCTAACAGAGTGGCTGAGATACAAGGTCTCACAAACCCTGAACTGTGGTCTCATTGCAATGGCAAAAACAATCCTGCTGACTTACCCACCAGAGGGCAGAGTGTGGAGAACCTCGTGCAAAGCCAGTTGTGGTGGAGTGGACCCATCTCACTGTCATCCGCAGAAAAAGTAGAGAGCATTGATGAGGAATGCATTGCAGATGAGGTAAGCAGGGAGCTTAGGTCTAAGTTTCAGACAGTAGTACAGCTTAGCACCACTGAGCAGACTGAACCATTGTTAGACCTAGAAAAATACAGCAGGTTGAAAACAGTACTGAGAATAACTGCATGGGTGCGAAGGTTCATAACAAATGCCCGCTCCTCTCCAAGAACTCAAGGAGAGCTAACTTCTGAGGAGGTCACCGCAGCAGAAGTGTACTGGGTAAAAGCGACACAGAACCAGAGTTTCAGTCAAGAAATCTGTCAGCTGAAGTCTGGACAAGATATCAAGAAAGACTCAAAAATCAGAGACTTGAAGCCATTTTTTGATGAAAACAGCCTTGTTAGTGTAGGAGGCAGGCTACAGCTCACTGATTTCAGCTTCAGGGAGCAACACCCATGGGTGCTGCCTACAAATCACAAATTCTCTGAATTGCTAGCTCAGGACTGTCATGAGAGAGTGATGCATTCTGGGATTAGGGACACTCTGGTGCAAATGAGGGAAAGATACTGGGTTTTGAGGGGGAGACAGCTGGTTAAGCGAGTGGTAACACATTGTCGCATCTGCAAGAGATTTAAGCTTAAGCCAGTGCAACAAGTTACAGCTCCATTACCCAGAGACAGAGTCACAGAGTCCCCGCCCTTTGAAGTAACTGGCATAGATTTTGCAGGGCCAATCTATGTTAAATCTAGTGGTCAGCCTAAGAAGGCATATGCTGCACTATTTACTTGTGCTGTTACCAGAGCAGTGCATTTAGAGCTAGTTTCAGATCAGACTACTGAAAACTTTCTATTAGCCTTAAGAAGATTTATTGCAAGGCGAGGGCTGTGTAAAGTTATTTACTCAGACAATGCCAAAACGTTCAAAAGAGCAGACCAAGATCTGAAGGAACTGTGGAGGTCATTCAAAAGACCAGAGCTCACTGAGTTTTTCACGGACAAGGGGATCACCTGGAAGTTTATTGTGGAGAGAGCTGCTTGGTGGGGCGGCTTCTGGGAAAGACTTGTGAGATCTGTAAAAACATGTTTGAAGAGGGTCCTAGGGAGAGCTTCACTCACCTTTGAGGAGTTGACAACCATGCTTGCAGAGGTAGAGGCTGTGCTGAATTCCCGGCCTCTCTCCTATGTCCATAATGACGCATCAGAGCCCCAGCCGCTTTCACCCTCACATTTCCTGGTTGGGAAAAGACTTACTTCTCTGCCACCACAGACTATGATATCTCCATCTAAGGCAACCAATGTAAGCAGAGAGGACATGGGCAAGAGATGGAGGTACCGGCAGAGGCTGTTAACCAGCCTTTGGAACAGCTGGCGGAAGGACTACCTGATGGACTTAAAATCAGCTCACCAGTGTGACACACCCACACCCACTACGCTGAAGGTGGGAGATGTCATCCTGATCGGAGAGGACAATATGCCCAGGCAGACCTGGAAAATGGGCAGGATAGTTGAGTTGTTTACAGGCAGAGATGGACTTGTTCGTTCCTGTACTGTTCGTACTTCTACAGGCAGTCTGTTGAGGAGACCTGTTCAGTTGATATATCCATTAGAGATAAGTTAAATGATAAGTAAATAGTTATGAACACCTGTTCATCGGGCGGGAGGATGTTGTGAATTATTATGGCTAAAATAATTTAATAAGCAGTTCATTATATTCAGTTGTATGGAATGTGTTACATGGAACAGCAATTGCAATAGAAAGTAAGTATATGAATAAGTTAGTTTATTTCTGACTAATAATTTGTATTATTGATGTGAGCAGGAAGTGCTCTTATTTTGAAGCCCAATTTAGAGGAAGTGGCTTGCTTGTGTTGACGGTAGTTTTTTTGTTTTTAAGAAATGAATCTCCGTGAAGAGATGCAGATGTGGTTTTGTTTTGCATTACCTTTTTACTAACTTTTCTCTCTGTAATACTGCAGCATATTTTTTAGTAAAAGTTCACAAAGACAGATACGTGGTGGTCATTAATTGAAGCTTCCGTGACACTACATAAAGGGAGGGGTGAGGGCAGGAGTGTTCAGTAGGTTCCTCGATGCCACTAAATCCTACATACAGATCCTTTAAGGTCAGAATACACAACCACAGAAAGCTGTAGTGTTGGTGATGTGTGCTGTCTGCTGCTCTCAGATCAGATCACAGTGGATCAATAAACACATGCAGAACAGAAACAACAGCGTTTGGATCATTTCTGTGCAGATCAGTTTAAAATGAGTGATGAAGAGTCTGAAGCTGACTCTTTTCATGACAATCCATCCAATAGTTTCAACATTTCACTCAAAACTATGAATTTCAGCTTTCCCTTCAGGATGAGGTGTAATCACTTTGGTGATCCCTTAACTTTTCACTCAGTCCCATCAAATGTTTCATTTTGACCAAATACCTGCAAAGTGAATTACTTCCCATCAGCCTCAGCTGAACTTTGTGTTTAGAGCTATTTAGCAAAATGCTAATGTGAAGAAATTATTCTCTCTTTGTTTTCTGACTGAAAGTCATCTAGTGGTCTCTGAGGCATCTTCTAACCCACATTGTTCAGCTGCCAAAGGGTCACCTAAGGTCAGGAACGCCTCAGGTGTTTCCTCCAAAAGGCAAAGGCTTAACTCTGAAGATGACTTCTGTGCTGACTTCAGCTGCTCAGATGAGGCGATTCTGCCTCCCATTATCTCAAAGTGAGACACTCTGAGGTAAGAAAGCCTCCTTCTATGCAACTTCATCTGCAACAGAAACTCTGACACCATAAGACTGAACTGTGTGTGGCATGAAGAAGGCCCAGTACGTGAATTTACTGACGTTAGCTTAGCAAAGTGAAGTATAATCTGTGTTGATGGCTCAGCACCCAACAGAGTCTTCACACATATTTAGTTTAATGAGGAGAAACTTATCTGGAATAGCAGCAGTCTTCATGGTCTCTAAACAACGAGACAAAAAGACTCTTCAGGACAGCCTTCAGATCTGAGGTGGCACAACACTGTGTAAACTTGTAATCCTTAATCTCTATTCTCCTTGATCGCCCGACCTTCAGTAAATGCTTTTGTGTAAAACATCCTGATCTCCTGTAACTTCTTCAGTCTCGTGTTGACTGACTTCAGATTTTCCATCACAGCTAACCAGATAAACTAATCAGGTTAACATGATAAACATTGTTCCTGCTAAACATCGCCACATTAGCTTGCTGACATTAACATTTAGTTTAAAGCTCCACCGTACCAAAGTCATGGCAGAACTACAAATGTCCAGCAGGGTTACAGGAGACAAAGAGTAAAAGAACCCAGCAGCACCACAGTCAAACCTAATCTACTGCAGCCGCTGGTTGGTCCTCGGCTTGTTGGCTTTTGTGTCTCATCTTTAGGCCGATCAGTGGCTGCTGTGAAGAGATCAAACAAATGTGTGATGAGAAAACATTTTACCACAATAAACAGCAGTGTAAGTGTAAAAGTCAATTCACTGTTTAACAGGGTATCTGACTATTTCAGGCACAGTTAACTTCCTGGCATCTCCTTCCTGCTCCCAAAAAATAGTCCGACACATAACCCTGTGATTTTACTTTTCAGGTTTTGTACAGATTGAACAAACTCTGCTTTTAAATAAAATGGTGACAGAATTTAATTTAAGACAGTTGTTAATTGTATTCAGGTCACAATCACCTCAAAATAATGTGATGGTACAGAGTTTAAAAACTCATGAGGACGTAGAAGTAGGAGGATGAAGTTGGTGATCAACTCGAACAAACACAGACGTGTTTCTCTGAGTCATCAATCAGACTTGTCTTAATAATATGTCGATAGAGTCGAGTTTAATACTCCAGTTATTACAGCACTAATTACTGCAGGAGAAAATCCTCAGAACTTTTCTGTTTATTTAAAATATTATCACCTAAATTTTTTTTCTACTTTTCTACACAACACACACCAGTGAAGACAAACAGCTGCACGTTGTCAAATGTCACAGTAACACTGCATCAGATTTTATAGGCTGATCTGAGATCTTCATCTTTAAAGTGTCTCCTGAGTAAAGCTGTGGACTCAAAAGTCCAAATGTCCATTTGAAATGTCCTGAAGAAGAAGGAGCTCCAACCAAACATGCAGATACAAGTTTGTTCAAATTGTTCTTCACTATATGTTGCAATAGTAGCGAGTGTAGCGACAGCAGCAGTCCTCAAACACAAAGTCTTTCCAACAGGATTCCTATAATGAACACAGCAGTTTAAACAAACATGACTTTACCTCCTGTCTTCAGTCACATCATGACCAGACTGAGAGACGACACCAACAGGAGACCTGATGTGACACAAACACTGAGTCCTGAGTCTGTGCTGGGTTGTTTTATAACACCACATTGTTTACAGAGCGGGACTTCAACAGGGGAAGTCAATTTATGCTCATATTCACTGTGGTTTGTTAATCTCTCACTTTTGGCCGGTGTCCAACTTGTGCTGGTTCTGCCATGTTACTCTTACACCTCCCACAGTGTTTTTTTTTTTCAGTTCACCAACAAACAACATTTTCCTGTTCCTGAACTCAGCTTAAGAGGCTCATTTCCTGCAGGGTATAAATAACTGCAGCAGCCGTGTGCACAACTTTAACACAGTCTTTGAGTCAGTCAGAGTTTATTGATTTGTTTGTCTGGACTGAAATCTGTCAACATTCACAAAGAAGAAAGTGAAGCAGTAACTTGTTTGACAGACAAAAGACTGCAACAGACCATAATAATCCTTCATAATAATCCTCTTTACAGTGAAACATAAAGTGACTTTATGATTTGAATATGAAGCCTCAGAGAGATTTAATGAGACACTTGAAGTCAAAGTGGAACAAACTTGATGAAACTGAGACAAACTGAAACTAACAACGCCCTGAGTCAGACAGGAAGACAGGACCACCCTCCTCCTAATCAGCTCCTCCATCATGTTTTTTCCTCTTCAACTCTTTCAGCACCGTTATTTTCCTCCATCATCCACTGAAGCGGTATCCCTCTGCCTTCAAGACAACATAGTCCCGAGTTCAGAGCAAAATAAACACAGAAATAGTCGCTCCTGGTTATTTGAGCCGGTACCGACGGACACTTGGACAAGATGGCGGACACGAAGACGTTCAGAGGGACTGGTGGTTTTTAGTTTTAGTGTTTCGGAGTGATTTTGGTTTCGGCGCAAGGACACAGACTCAGACCTTCAGCCAGCTGCAGGTTTAAAGGGACTCTGGTTTAGTTGTGAAGCCTCAGAGAGATTTAATGTGACAAACAGAGGAGATGCAGTGAAACCTTAACTCCTCTGGTTTCCTGTTTCTGAGAAGAACTGATAATCTACAGACCGGATTATATTTTCTTTATTAATCTGAAGACACCAAACAAGGTAAAGTGTGTGTGTGTGTGTGTGTGTGTGTGTGTGTGTGTGTGTGTGTGTATGTGTGTGTGTGTGTTTTCATGATGTGAAGCAGCAGTTTGATCAGTCGTCATCAGGTGTTAAGCTCAGTGAACACCTGGATCCACATGTTGTCATGTTTCCTGCTGATGGTGGACACTTTAACCACTGGCGCCATCTAGTGACAGAAAGACATTAGTGCAGCTCACAGACTTTTGATTGGACTAGAAATGTTGGATGTGTTGATGAAAAGAAAGTTGTCATTTGTGTGGTTGGAGCTCAGCTTGTTTTTGTCATCAGCATGGAGGCTTGGTGTCCAGGTCAGGAAATCCTTTGGTCAGCTGTGTGTAATAAGCAGGAGAATAAATCCAAAGGAGGATTGTAATGACTAAAGACAGACTGGAGATGTTTCTTCTCACATGTGAGGACTGAACTTTGAGCTCATGTGTTTGTGACTCTTCACCTCTGTCTCCTCTCACAGGGAGAAGATGATCTGCAGTATCCTGCTGCTCATCACGCTGACCTCCTGTGTCTGTGGTTAGTTTACACCTTCACTTTATTCTCCACAAAGACTAAAGACTAAATACACTTTGACACTTCACACTTTAAAGGCTCACATGTTAAAGCTGTCACTTTGTCTGCTCCCTCACTTTCCCTCTCTGTCTCCTCAACAGGAACATTTGTAGTGAATGTGACACAGAGCTCCTATCAGGCAGAGGAGAACCAGAACATCACACTGGAATGGACCTTCACCATCAAAAAGGAAATGAACCCTCACCTCCCTTTATATCTATTGTGAACTGTCATTGATCTCAAAAACTTCACCCTGTTTGACCACCATGAAGATGTTGAGGTCCCAGAGTCTCAGGATAAACATTTTGCAGGACGAGTCCAGTTTGACAAAGACGTCCTCAGAGAAGGACGAATCAGACTTCATGTGTCCAGACTCAGGACTGATGACTCGGGCCTGTACCTGTGTGAAGTGAGCACACAATCTACGGTGTCAGCCATGGTGAATGTCGACTCAATGTCACTGGTAAGTTGATTCAGTAAAATAGACGTCCTGAGTTTAGCATGTTAGCGTAGCTGGCCTAACACGACACACCATCCAGCTATTAATCTCTGCGTTGTGTCTTGGTTGTGTGTGAACGAAGAATGGGATGAAGGCGACTGCTGCTTTGCCAACCAAACACAATAATGTCAGTACAGCAACTTGTCACGCTCTGGTTTAACATGCACACCTTTAAAGGAGAAACAAAGAAAGCAGCAGACGCATGAGAAACCACCTGTGTGCTGCTATAGCCTAGCTTATGAGCCACGGCTAACAAACTGCCAAAGTGCCGTACTCAATGAAAAATACATTTATACGACAAGATAAACATTTTACCACAAGAGACCAACATTAGCAACTTATTCAAAGTAATATAAAAGTCCCTGTCTAGTGTTTTACCGTGTTTTACACAACAATGACAGGAGTGACAACAAAGCTTTACGTCTCCTCATCAACTCATCAGCAGACTGAAGAAATAAGCAGGAAGTAACACAGCGAGAAACTACCATCAAAATAAAAGACGACTAACAAAATAAAAGCTCCCCAAAAGATGAACATTCAAAACTGAATGTACAATGAAAATACAATAAAACAATGAGATTTTGGTGGAATATCAATCTATTACATATACAATACATACATATACAATGCCCAATACAACACATAAGGCTACATTAGCATGTTAACATTTGATAATCAACACTAAACACTCGACTTTGATCCAAACACATCTGGATCCAAAATGGTGGACCGAGCAACATTTCCATCCACAGAGCTGCTCAGACTGTCCATCATAATTATCTAGGAGCTCAACAGTAAAACTTCACCTCTTTAATTTGACATCAGAGCTCCAGCCAAGTAAATAATGATGATTTATGTCCTTTACAGCAGCTGCTGATAAACCTGAACCTCAGAGACCAACAGAGAGTCCACAACCAGAGAGTCCACAACCAGAGAGTCCACAACCAGAGAGTCCACAACCAGAGAGACCACAACCAGAGAGTCCGCAACCAGAGAGTCCGCAACCAGGTCTGAGACTGGTAGAGATCATCCTCTGTGTTGGACTGACAGCAGCTCTACTTGACTCTCTATTTTGGACTCTGCTTTGTCTTTAGTAATTTAAGGGTTAAGAAATCTCCTGATAACACAGGAAATGTCTCTCCGATGTTGAGTTTCTCAGAGTAGAAACCATCAGGAAGTGAAGTCACTTGAACATTTTGGACTTCACCTGCAGCTGTTTGGATCTTAAACACACAGCTACTCTGAATGTTACACTGAAGTTTAGATCTCTTTGAACAGCTCAGACACACTGTCAGGTCAGGTAGCAGCCATCAAGTATAAAATAAAGAGCGAGTGATTATTTGAAGCTGAGCTTCTTGTGTCACAGCACAATCTAAAGCCAGCCATGAGCTCTATTTCTCTTCACCATGGACGGAGGGAAAAAACTGACTCGTTCTGTGGTTATAAACTGTTTTTTATTTTAAACATTGTTCTTGTTGTGAGCTTTATACTAACTTTTAAATTTTACACGTTAAAATGTTTTGTAATGTTTTTCAGTGCCGTGTTGTCCTCAGGGAGCAGAAATGATCGACACAGTCGAAGCTTGTGTATTTAGTTTGTTACACTGTTCGTACCACTACGATGTTTGTGAGGAGGTATTAGGCTCTCACTTTAACCATGAAGCATTTCATAATAATAATAACTAATCATGAATATTATCCCTGTGTGAACTGTCTTTCTTTACATGTTCAGTTAAATGGCTAATCCTTTTTTAGCTCTCAAACTGTCCATCATAATTATCTAGAGCTCAGTGTTACAGGTTTCAGACTGAGAGCCAATAAACAGATAAGACTTTTTGTAAAAACAAGTGAAAGAATGAGACAATTGCTTCTCTTCAGTGCAGCTTTGTTCTGCAGAATGAGGAAGCAAATAAGAGTTTCACAGTCCAGCTTAGTGCCACACTGCCTCCTGCTGGTATGAGTGAAAACCTCAGTTCATTATAAATAAGATTCATAGACTCAGAAAGAGGCAGACAATTATTCATTTTAGTTCATGTTTCAACATTTTCTCTTTAGAAACAACACTTAGAGACAACACAAAATAAAAATACACAGAAAACTCCATAAAATGTGAGCATATATTTTGTGGGCATCACACCCGAGAGTAAACTTCACCTCTTTAATTTGCACATCAGAGCTCCAGTCAAGTAAATAATGATGATTTATGTCCTTTACAGCAGCTGCTGATGAACCTGAACCTCAGAGACCACCAGAGAGTCCACAACCAGAGAGTCCACAATCCAGAGAGTCTGAGAAGGATCATGCCTTGTGTTGGACTGACAGCAGCTCTACTGACTCTCTGTGTCGGACTCTGCTTTGTCTCCAAATTTTGTTTTAATAAATCTACTGATAAGAAAAGATATTTGTCTTCAGGTGTACAGATGATGAGTTTTTCAGAGAAAAAAGTCTTCAAGACTCACAGGACTCTGCCTCTCTATCAGAACGATTCCTCAGAGAGTTGGATGAAGACCTCAGACATAAAACCCAGAGACAGACTCCTCGACTCTCTACCTCCAACATCTGTTTTAAGAGCCACAAATCTGCCTGTGATGTGAAATATTTATCTTGTATATAAATGATGTACATGTGGGTTTGAATTTATATGAAATGACAGTTAACATGAGCTCAGAAGTAGAAGCTGAGAAACGACGTGTCGACAGTCTCTGTCTGGTTGATGTAGCTACAAGACTCCATTCAAGATGGTCCACTGTAAGCTTTCTAAAGCTTCATAGTTATTTGACTTCTCACTATATGAAGCCTTTTCACAGGGATCATTCAGATTTAGCTGTTTGTTGGTTCACTCATTGATCACTCTGTTCTCCCTCCAGCTGTCATCAATCATCAGGTTTATGTCTTGTGTCTACTGATGGATGTTGGTACAAAGCTCTGCCTTTCTAATGTGCTGTTTGTAATGTGTACACACTGGAAATAAATCCTTATTGATATGAGAGAAGTTGTTCTGACTCTGAGTGGAAATCTTTTATTCTCAGACTCACAGAAGTTGCAGAGAATTAAAAGAGTTCATCAACATTAAAGATAATAAAATTATTAACACTCTACACTACAGGCTGCAGTCATGAGGAGAAGATGGAAACACACAAGAGATGTTTTTATGTTTGTCTTGAAAGAGTTTCTAGAAAATAACACACAAAACAAACATTTTATTAATCTCTTCTTATTCTATAAAGATTTATTAGAAAATTCTGATTTCACTCTGGTGAATTTTCTTCAGGTGTCATTGAAAAGAGGCTTTATTTGAGTGATTATAAATGATTATAAAGTTAATAAATGTTGTGTGGTTGGATTTTTATGACCCACAGAAGCTGAATAAATTCATCCCAAATATTCCAGAAACAACAACAACAACACACACACACACACACACACACACACACACACACACACACACACACACACATTAATTTAACTTTTGTCTGCTTTAATGACATAATTACATCACAGTATCTTCAGTTTCTGTGTTCAAAATGTTCATTTAAAACATAAAGACACTTAACCCGTGAACAGACATTTTATTTTTTGATTCATGTTTCTGTCATGTTAAAACACATTTTCAGTGACTGCACACTGTTCACCCCCCCACACATTTATATGACATATGTGGTGTCCAGCTCCACTGGACCTGCACGTAATAAAAGTGGGAATTGTTGGTGCTGTTAACTTTGACTCTGTCCTCCTCCGACCTGCTGTCAGTGTGTGTGTGTGTGTGTGTGTGTGTGTGTGTGTGGGCTTTCATGATGAGATTTAAATAAAAAACATTTTATTATGAAAAACTTTATTGAACAGAGGTTAAAATGAAAAGGGGCAAAAAGAAAAAGTTCTCTGATTAGCTTTACATATTACAAAAGATTGATGAGGCATCCTTTCAAAATAAATGTTTCCTTCATCAACTGTGCTGAGTGACTTTTTTACACTTTCTCGTTACATTAATTTTACTTTTTTTTTGTTTGTGAAGCATCAAAGTTGTTGCTATTTTTATGTGACAGATGGAAAAATGTGCAATATCAGCGAGTCATATCCAGATTTTATTGCCTCATTTTCAGTATTTGTCCATGCTGATATCTGAGCCTTTCATGCTATATTATATTTTATGTTTATGATGGTTGCTGTCAGTTTGTAGCAGCTGTATTATAGTATAGTTGTATTTTCTTAAGTTTTATGTTTAAAATATCATTCAAACATGGTTAGTTAGCAGTATAGTAGTTATCTGACATCTCCAGCAGGGGGAGATGTTGAGTTAAGTTCAGGGACACGACCTCTGCACTTTATTCAAACCCTCCTTTTTTCAGGCATGTTTTATGTGCAGTTTTATTGCCTGCCAGCCAATGGGAAATTTGATACTGTGTGCATATTATAAAATAATCTCACACAGATTGCTGAGCTGATTCTGATCCATCTGCTGAGCTGTAACTGTTCTCAGATACACCACTTAAAGACAGAGGAACACTTGTTTACCAGAGTGAAACGGTAAAGAGCAACCAACCCAGCTGCTGTTGTTGCTGCTGTTACTCCCAGTCCACAATAGAGGGCGATCCTCTCCAACTTTCTGAGTCTGGTCTCTCAGGTTCAGTCTCAGGTTCAGTCTCAGGTTTGGGCCGATGTGTCGCTGCTGTAAAGAAACAAATGAAGTCATTCATGTGAAAAAACGACATTTCACTAAGATACAAAACCAAATATCCACAACAGAAATGCCAGTCTGAAGGCACCTTTGAAGAACTTGTCCAGTCTGTCAGTCTGGGGTCTGCTGAGACCATCTGACCTCTCGCTGTGTTTTCTAAAATACTACTGAGACTCTAGTTCTCCACCTGGAAAACTGATCCAGGTACAGTTTCCTCTCATACTGATGCCGTTCACACAGTATTCCTCTGGTTAGTCACACTGTTTTTGGTTTGATTTAAGGTCAGATGGTTGGTGAGGTTGTGTTTCTGTTTTAGTTTCAGGTGAAGTTAGTTGTAACTCTTGTTTTAGAGTCCTCTTTTCCATTTACTGTTTGTAAATGTGTGTTACTCAACAACACCCTCCAGCCTCTTTATACTTTGTAGTTTTCCTCTTTTTTGGACTACTTTACTTTAAGGTTCAAGTGAGAGCCTGATGCCTCCTCACAAACATCGTAGTGGTACGAGCAGTGTAACAAACTAAATACATGCTTTGACTGTGTTGGTCATTTCTGCTCCCTG
>CM041532.1:6705653-6788490 GCA_023238725.1 Scortum barcoo
CCACCTTTAATGTGACCTATAACCTGTACAATACAATTGAAAAACAAACTGAAATCTTTTAGGGAGGTAAAGTAAAAATAAACAACTGAGATAATGAGGTTGCACAAGTGTGCACACCTTCTTATAACTGGGGGTATGGCTGTGTTCGGATTTAACCAATTACATTCAAACTCATGTTAAATGGGAGTCAGCACACACCTGTCACCATTTAAAGTGCCTCTGATTAACCCCAAATAAAGTTCAGCTGTTCTAGTAGGCTTTTCTTCACATTTCTGTAGTCACATCTTCCAGCACAAGCCATGGTCCGCAGAGAGCTTCCAAAGCATCAGAGGGATCTCATTGTTCAAAGACATCAGTCAGGAGAAGGGTACAAAAGAATTTCCGAAGGAATTAAATATACCATGGAACACAGTGAAGACAGTCATCATCAAGTGGAGAAAATATGGCACAACAGTGACATTACCAAGAACAGGACGTCCGTCCAAAATTGATGATAAAACGAGGAGAAAACTGGTCAGGGAGGCTGCCAAGAGGCCGACAGCAACATTGAAGGAGTTGCAGGAATTTCTGGCAAGTACTGGCTGTGTAGTACATGTGACAACAATGTCCCGTCTTCTTCATATGTCTGGGCTATGGGGACGGGTGTGGCAAGACAGAAGCCTTATCTCTTGAAGAAAAACATCCAAGCCCGGCTTCATTTTGCAAAAAGACATTTGAAATCTCCCAAACGCATGTGGGAAAATGTGTTGTGGTCCGATGAAACCAAGGTTGAACTTTTTGGTATATTTTCTTAGGTATATTTCACGCAAAATCAACACTGCTCATCACCAAAAGAACACCAAACCCACAGTACAGTGAAGCATGGTGGTGGCAGCATCATCATGCTTTGAGGGCTGTTTTTCTTCAGCTGGAACTGGGGCCTTAGTCAGGGTGGAGGGAATTATGAACAGTTCCAAATACCAGTCAGTGTTGGCACAAAACCTTCCTACTTCTGTTAGAAAACTGAAGATGAAGAGGAACTTCATCTTTCAGCACGACAATGACCCAAAGCACACATCCAAATCAACTAAAGAATGGCTTCACCAGAATAAGATTGAGGTTTTGGAATGGCCCAGCCAGAGTCCAGACCTGAATCCGATCGAACATCTGTGGGGTGATCATCTGAAGAGGGCTGTGCATAGGAGATACCCTCGCAATCTGTCAGATTTGGAGCAGTTTTGCAAAGAAGAGTGGGCAAATATTGCCACATCCAAGATGTGCCACGCTGACAGACTCTTACCCAAAAAGACTGAGTGCTGTAATTAAAGCCAAAGGTGCTGCAACAAAGTATTAGTTTAAGGGTGTGCATATTTATGCAACCAGGTTATTTTAAGTTTTTATTTTTTATTTTTCCCCTGTAAAGGTTTCAGTTTGTTTTTCAATTGCAGTTGTACAGGTTATAGGTCACATTAAAGGTGGAAAAAGTTGTGAAATTATTTATCTTGGTGTCATGTCATTTTATTACATCACAAAAACCTGGCATTTGAACAGGGGTGTGTAGACTTTTTATATCCACTGTACGTACCTGACATGACCTACAAATCAGTGACCTTTGACCTTTGACCTGTAGGTTTCTACAGTAGGTTTTTGCATTTGTTACTGACCTTTCACCTTTCAGCTGTATGCGCTTCACTCTCCGTTGGCCTTGTGATGTTCTGACGGTGCAGGTGTAGTTGCCGCTGTCAGAGAGGAGGAGCTTTGTCAGATTGAGGCTGAGGTCTCCAGTCTCCAGAGCGTCAGTCCTCATTGATGTTCGGCCGTGAACTGTAAAGCTGGTTTTGGTCTTTGAGTTCGTCACCTTTCTGCAGACGCTGGTGGACTGTTGGAGGATTGAGATCGTAAGCGTCTCCACACCACTGTGGGGTCGTCCAGGTTAAAAGTCTGATACTCACAGGGCAGCAGGACAAACTCCTCCCCCTCATACAGCTCCACAGCTGAGGCATGCTGGGAAACTGTGAGGTCACACAGACAGAGAGGTTCAATAACAGCAGCCTTATTTCTTATTCTGATATGTCTGACTAAAAAAATTACACCAAGATAAATAATTTCACAACTTTTTCCACCTTTAATGTGACCTATAACCTGTACAATGCAATTGAAAAACAAACTGAAATCTTTTAGGGAAGGTAAAGTAAAACTAAACAACTGAGATAATGAGGTTGCACAAGTGTGCACACCCTCTTATAACTGGGGGTATAGCTGTGTTCAAATTTAACCAATTCCATTCAAACTCATGTTAAATTGGAGTCAGCACACACCTATCACCATTTAAAGTGCCTCTGATTAACCCCAAATAAAGTTCAGCTGTTCTAGTAGGCTTTTCTTCACATTTCTGTAGTCACATCTTCCAGCACAAGCCATGGTCCGCAGAGAGCTTCCAAAGCATCAGAGGGATCTCACTTGTTCAAAGATATCAATCAGGAGAAGGGTACAAAAGAATAACCGAGGAATTAAATATACCATGAACCACAGTGAAGACAGTGATCATCAAGTGGAGAAAATATGGCACAACAGTGACATTACCAAGAACAGGACGTCCGTCCAAAATTGATGATAAAACGAGGAGAAAACTGGTCAGGGAGGCTGCCAAGAGGCCGACAGCAACATTGAAGGAGTTGCAGGAATTTCTGGCAAGTACTGGCTTTGTAGTACATGTGACAACAATGTCCCGTCTTCTTCATATGTCTGGGCTATGGGGACGGGTGGCTAGAGGAAGCCTTATCTCTTGAAGAAAAACATCCAAGCCCGGCTTCATTTTGCAAAAAGACATTTGAAATCTCCCAAACGCATGTGGGAAAATGTGTTGTGGTCCGATGAAACCAAGGTTGAACTTTTTGGTATATTTTCTTAGGTATATTTCACGCAAGATCAACACTGCTCATCACCAAAAGAATACCAAACCTACAGTGAAGCATGGTGGTGGCAGCATCATGCTTTGGGGCTGTTTTTCTTCAGCTGGAACTGGGGCCTTAGTCAGGGTGGAGGGAATTATGAACAGTTCCAAATACCAGTCAGTGTTGGCACAAAACCTTCCGACCTTCCCACTTCTGTTAGAAAACTGAAGATGAAGAGGAACTTCATCTTTCAGCACGACAATGACCCAAAGCACACATCCAAATCAACTAAAGAAGGGCTTCACCAGAATAAGATTGAGGTTTTTGGAACGGCCCAGCCAGAGTCCAGACCTGAATCCAATCGAACATCTGTGGGGTGATCTGAAGAGGGCTGTGCATAGGAGATGCCCTCGCAATCTGTCAGATTTGGAGCAGTTTTGCAAAGAAGAGTAAATATTGCCACATCAAGATGTGCCACGCTGACAGACTCTTACCCAAAAAGACTGAGTGCTGGAATTAAAGCCAAAGGTGCTGCAACAAAGTATTATTAGTTTAAGGGTGTGCATATTTATGCAACCAGGTTATTTTAAGTTTTTATTTTGTATTTTTCCCCTGTAAAGGTTTCAGTTTGTTTTTCAATTGCATTGTACAGGTTATAGGTCACATTAAAGGTGGAAAAAGTTGTGAAATTATTTATCTTGATGTCATTTTAGTACATTACATCAAAAACCTGGCATTTGAACAGGGGTGTGTAGACTTTTTATATCCACTGTACGTACCTGATATGACATACAAATCAGTGACCTTTGACCTATAGGTTTCTACAGTAGGTTTTTGCATTTGTTACTGACCTTTGACCTTCAGCTCTACATCTTTCACTCTCTGTTGGCCTTGTGATGTTCTGACGGTGCAGGTGTAGGTGCCGCTGTCAGAGAGGAGGAGCTTTGTCAGATTGAGGCTGAGGTCTCCAGTCTCCAGAGCGTCAGTCCTCATTGATGTTCGGCCGCTGTAAAGCTGGTTTTGGTCTTTGAGTTCGTCACCTTTCTGCAGACGCTGGTGGACTGTTGGAGGATTGAGATCATATCGCGTCTCCAAACCACTGTGGAGGTCGTCCAGGTTAAAAGTCTGATACTCACAGGGCAGCAGGACAAACTCCTCCCCCTCATACAGCTCCACAGCTGAGGCATGCTGGGAAACTGTGAGGTCACACAGACAGAGAGGTTCAGTAACAGCAGCCTTATTTCTTATTCTGATATATGTCTTATTCCTCCTGGAGCCTCAGGTGACCCACAAATCAACCTGGTCCAAGTCATGGACAAAATGTGCACATCTGCAAATCCAGTGTGTGAATTTATACATCAAAGCTGCACATCTGAGGCATGTTCAGTTTGAAAACCATCTTCACTGTTTAGCTTCAGTTTCATGGGTTACAATCAGAAGTGAAGTGAACCATGTTGTAAACTATAAAGTTATTGTGAAACAGTGAAGAATAATTTGGTAACATGAAACATACAGTCAGTCAGTCTGACCTCCTGACTGTGTGTGTTCAATGTCTTCATTGTTCAAGGGTCATTATTTAGTTTTATTAAATGCATATTTCACAATCTGTTCAACTGGAATTTGTTATATTTAAAAATGAATATGTAGATGAAGATTTTCAAAGAGAAATTGTCTGTATTTTTAGAAAATGCTAGTTTTATTTTCATTTATTGTGCCCCAAACTAAGTTCTGTTTGTTTAATTTGATTATGATTTTGTTGGGTGATGTTGGACAGAAAAAGGATTTTGGATACGATCAAGCTTTTGACGATGTTAAATCTTGTTTTTTAATTAGTATTTTTGTTTCCCTTTTTTTCACCTCCTGTAATTTCACACAGTTTGGTCACACAGTTTCTTTCACCAAAGTCTCTGTAACAGAAAGTTGCTCAGATCAGGATGGCTCTGTCTCCCAGTAGGTCGAGGTCAAGCAAAGATATCGAGTATTTGTTTCAGACTCTACAAGTGTGATGGAGGCTTAAAGATTGCAGACTGGCTTCTCTGTGTTATAATCGCGAAGTGTGCGTCTGTTAGAAAGCAGTCTATAAAGTTCCCCCAAGACTTCAATGACGGAAAGAAGCAGGAAACAGTCCAGCCTTTATGATGCTTTAATCCAGTGTAAGGCGTGTACAGTTATAGATGTGGTGGTTTGTATGTATGTGTGCTTCTGGAATAAACCAAACGATAACAGCCATCAATAAACAGCTCACAATATGCTTGACCAAAGCACACAATACGAAATAATAATCTAATTATCATTAGCATGAAAATATATGAGACATCATATACAGAAGGAATATACATGATATAACATCACATATTTAACTGACAACAAAGGAAAGGTCAGTGGCATTAATATAACATAAATGACCATTTAGCTGTGATAACTAACACTGCCCCCTAGTGGCTGGATCCACTCAACGCTCCTGCTCTGTCACACAATCTTCAGAACAACAAGTTATATTTTAGCATCTCTTTCAAAGGTATTCAACGTGATAAAAGTCATCTTAGGTAATCATAGTTTCATGTTTATGCTCGATAGTAAAATGAAGCAGTCTTTTTGTTCTTAAAACATCACGATAAAACACTTTTCTTTCAGGACACATCTTCAGAATGGAGATGGCTCTATATTGTGTAAACTTGTATTGATAGAGTTTTATTCTCCTCGGCCAAACTTCAATAAATGTGTCCCACATTCAGATCTCCTCAAACTTCTTCCATCACAAGTGGACCAGCTCTCCAGGTTTCCATCACAGACTGACTGTGGATGTGCACATTTTGTTCATGTCTGTTTTTCTTACGGCTGTGTGAATGTGTTTTTCACCATATTCACTGCAGCACTGCGGTCAAACAGCCGCCTCTGTATTTAAAGTGCGCATTTACTCTGAAGTTTATGGTGAAAGCAAAGAAACATCTGGACAGCTTTTGGAAATCACTTCCGGTTCCCTCACTCAGTCTCACAGATATTAGGCAGATTTAAGGGAATATTTTAACAATAACTGTCGGTTTATGAACCAAAACAACTTTTATTCAATTCAAAGTTTCGCACGGACAATGACAACCAACGACTACTTCCGGATTTCAAAATAAAGCATCTCTCTTTCTATCTGTGTGTGTTGTCTTGAAGTCCCTTGCAGATAGTAACTAGAAGCATTTTCATGTAACTTTAAAGAACAATAAAATAAGTTTCTTCCCTAATAGTTCATCAAACTTACTGCTGGACTTAGTACTTCATCAACTACATGCACAAATACTATGAACTACTTTTACTGTGTAGTTTTACAGTAATTTAATGGTAAAGTCCCTTAGGATTGCAATAAGAAGTCATTTTCGTCTAACTTTAAAGTGGAATAAAATCATTTCTTCCATAAATAGTTCACTCAAAACTTGTACTGTTGGACTTAGTACTTCATCAACTACATGCACAAATACTATGAAGTACTTTTTACTGTGTACTTTTACAGTAATTCAATATCAAAATGCCTTACGATTTGATAGCAATAAGAAGCATTTTCATCTAAATTTAAAGTGGAATAAAATCGATTTCTTCCATAAGTAGTTCACAAAACTTGTACTTCAACGTCGATTTTATTCCACTTTAAAGTTAGACGAAAAATAGCTCTTATTGCTATCTGTAAGGGAATTTGACAGTGAATTACTCCAGAAGTACACAGTAAAAGTACTTTCATACTATTTGTGCAAGTAGTTCATGAAGTACTTAGTCCAGCAGTACAGGTTTTATAAACTACTTCTGGAAGAAACTGATTTTATCCACTTCAAAGTTAGACGAAAATGGCTCTTATTGATATCTGTAAGGGACTTTGGCATTGAATTACTGTAAAACTACAGTAAAAGTGTTTCTCATTATTTGTGCTCAGTACTCAGTCCAGCAGTAAGTTTGGTGATCTACTTTATGGAAGAAACTTATTATTTTATTGCTCTTTAAAGTTAGATAAAAAATGCTTCTTATTGCAATCTGCAAGGGACTTCAAGACGAACACACACTAACAGAGAAAGAGAGAAGCTTTATTTTGAAGGACTTCAAGACGACACACACTAACAGAGAAAGAGAGAAGCTTTATTTTGAAATCCGGAAGTAGTCGTTGGTGGCGTTAGCGGTATCTATAAAATGAACGAGGCTTTAATTAACATTGTCCGTGCGACATTTTCAGCTGATTCAATCTTCTTTTGGTTGACAAGCCGAGTTGCTGTTAAAAATTCCCTTAAATCTGCCTCATATCTGTGACTGCTTTTACCATAAACTCCAGAGTAAATGCGCACTTTAAATACAGAGGCGTGCTTTTACCGCAGTGCTGCAGCACCGTCACTAAATGTGAGCGTTTGTTTCCTCATTTGTGATTTGTAAAATGAGATCTGTGAACCTGCAGTGAAGCATCTGAGAAAGTGTCACCATAATGGAGCTGTAAACACAGGCTGAGGAAACACACATGAAAGAAATGAGGCTGGACTGAAGCATCATCAGATCAGAGAGGAAGAAGCTCATCTTACCGTGCACAAGGATCACAAACAGCACAAACATCTTCATCTTCATCTGGAAAAACTACAACAACCTCAAAGTCCTCTTTAATCTGCTTCTCACTAAACTAACACTTCGAAAACAGCTTCAGGACATCAGTTCACTGCCAGCTGTTTACTTTCGATTTGAATTTAACCCTTCTGTTGTGTTGCTGAACAAAACAATTGTCTCATTATTTTTTCAACATCACTCCATAAAACTAAAAAAAAATAAAAATGTAAAATAAAAATTTAAAACAAATCAATGCCATGTAAAACGATTGTATTTTATATGTGGGTCTTTCCAGTGTACATTAAAAAAAGTTTTAACATGCATTTTTTTATGAAAAACGACTGAATTATCCTCATTGAACCATGATCTGTGAGAGGTAAAGAAAACCATTGAACTAAATATTGATTGAAATGGTTAGTATTGGAGCTAATATAAACAATCTTTATAGGGATTTTTTGTTCTCTTGTCACTTTTAGATAATTAAACATCATTGCTGTTCCTGAGAAACGAACATAACAGGAGGGTTAAGGTTTTTTATGACGCTGAAGTTGGCTTCCGATTGGACAGTAACAAGTAAAGTCACAAGTCAACCCCGGTCAAAGTTTTTACTCCAAAATCAGAAATGTTGGAGCACCGCAGCTGTTCAGGTGACATTAATCTCATGTTACACCACGTGTCCTCTAACATTGTTTGATATTTTCTGTTGACTTTAACAGGACAGACTGATGCTAAAATACATTGTGAGTGATTATCTAAACTGCATATTACTCCAGTGATTATCCCTCACGTGGTGTTTGAAATGTTGTGTGTGTTCATGTGCATGTGTAACATAGTTAAACAGATTCAGGTTAAATCCCTGTAAACGGGACAACTCTGCCACCTGCTGTTGGAAATGTGTGCCTGCATTGAGCATTGGATAGACATAGCAGAGGATTATGGGTAATCCTCAGAGCACCTGCAGATTTGCTGCAACGTAACGTGTCTGTGAATGTGGACAAAAATAATGTAAACTAAATCCAAAGCACATTAAAGTTCAGCTGGATGTATTTATTTAGATATTAATTGTCTTATGTTAAATTCGCTGTGTGTGGAATAAACCTTAAGCCTGACCGGCTCCAAATGATTCATTTAAAGGACGACATGTCACAGAGGTCACACGAGCATGTGTGAGTTTTGTCTGCTGCTTCATCATGGACACCTGACTGCGGTCAAACCAGCCGCATCTGTATTTCTAGTGCACACTTGCTCTAAACTTTATGGTAAAAGCAAGGAAAGAGTTCTGTTTCAATTCAACAACAACAGTTTTCATGTGATTCTCTGAGTCCTCCTAAAACCTGATCCACCTAAAAAGCAGCTCTGTGTGTCCTTAGACAACAGCAGGTTTAAAAACTTTATATGTTGCTGTGACTCACCAGATATCTTGGAGAGTGAGAAATATCCATAGACATGACTTTAACTCCATTTGAGATGACTTTATTAATGTAACAGACTTCCAGCTTCAGTAGTCGTACCTGTCAGCAACTCGGACCTCATCACACACACAGCGTATCACTCCGCTTCCACACCAGTAAGCTCCTGTGTCTGTGGTTAGTTTACACCTTCACTTTATTCTCCACAAAGACTAAAGACTAAATACACTTTGACACTTCACACTTTAAAGGCTCACATGTTAAAGCTGTCACTTTGTCTGCTCCTCACTTTCCCTCTCTGTCTCCTCAACAGGAACATTTGTAGTGAATGTGACACAGAGCTCCTATCAGGCAGAGGAGAACCAGAACATCACACTGGAATGGACCTTCACCATCAAAAAGGAAACGCCCCTCACCTCCATTTATATCTTCTGTGCACTTTTAACTGATCTCAAACACTTCACCCTGTTTCAGCTCCATGAAGGTGTTGAGGTCTCAGAGTCTCAGGATGAACAGTTTGCAGGACGAGTCCAGTTTGACAAAGACGTCCTCAGAGAAGGACGAATCAGACTTCATGTGTCCAGACTCAGGACTGATGACTCGGGCCTGTACCTGTGTGAAGTGAGCACTTAATCTGTTGTGGATATTTAGTTTTCTTCTTTAGTGAAATGTTGTTTCTTCACATGAATGACTTGATTTGTTTCTTTACAGCAGCAACTGATCGACCTGAACCTGAACCTGAACCTGAACCTGAGAGACCAGACACAGGAAGTTGGAGAGAGATCGTCCTCTACTGTGGACTGACAGCAGCAACTGTGTTTGTTGCTGTTTGTTTCTTCACTCTCTGTTTATCAAAAAGATTTCTCTGCAACTGTCCAGTTTTGGTTCTAAGAGAAGTTCCAGCTCAGCAGGTGGATCAGAGGAAACAGTTTGATCAACAGAGTAATGAGACAATTTTATACCCTGGACACAGAAAATACTAGTTTCTCATTGGCTGTCAGGTCATTAAACTGTATAAGGACACATTAAACATACCAGCAGGTAACCATGGCAACAACTTTGATTTCCAACAAAGTGTAAAGTTGATAATGATTCAAACTTCATCCTCTTCAGTAAGTGTCCATGGTGTAAGAGTCAGAGAACACAACTGACATCCAAAAATAAAAGACTTGATGTTGACCTTTATTTTGAAAGGACGCCTCATCAGACTCTATCAGTTATCAGACTGATCTGAAATCTGTGCTCAGTTCACTTGATTGAAACGAAGACGCACGTCCACCTTCGATACCCTGCAACACAAACATCCAGTGAACCTATAAATAAAATATTCTCACTGTAAATACACAGTTTTTAACATGTGATCATCATCACTCAAACACAAATCTACAACACACTGAATAAACTCTACATACTGTGTATATATCGTACATCCTTTACATACTGTGTGTATATAAAGCTGTTACATTACTCATAGTTATATCACATCCTTTGAACTCGGCCCCGTTGCTTTGGGATCAGTTAAAAGTGCACAGAGGATGAGAGGTGTCACAAACACATGAGCTCAAAGTTCAGTCCTCACATGTGAGAAGAAACATCTCCAGTCTGTCTTTAGTCATTACAATCCCTCCTTTGGATTTATTCTCCTGCTTATTACACACAGCTGACCAAAGGATTTCCTGACTGGACACCAAGCCTCCATGCTGATGACAAAAACAAGCTGAGCTCCAACCACACAAATGACAACTTTCTTTTCATCAACACATCCAACATTTCTAGTCCAATCAAAAGTCTGTGAGCTGCACTAATGTCTTTCTGTCACTAGATGGCGCCATCTTGACCTGATGTGTGACTTTCAATGACCAAATGCAGCAAATGTGCAGGTTCTTGTCTGCTGTTCTGTGGTAGTTTCCTCCTGAGAGGCTGCATAACCACTAAGCCTCTCACACACTCAGGAAATGAAACACAAACCACATGAGTGGTTCACACAGTTGTTGCTGTAGAAAAGCTGTAAAAGCTGTAGCTGGTTAAAAAGTGCCCCATCTTCTTCTTTTTTTTTATGATAAAGTCCTTCAGGTCTGTCATCATCTCAGCCTGACAGCATGTCATCAGTGACTGTAATGAGAGCTGTTTGTCTGTGCTGTGTAACTTTGTGGGCCTGAGGAGGTGCACTGTATGTATATCATGCACACATGCTGCTCATATAAAACAACATCATGTATGAAGGAATTTATTTTGGCAGTGACAATAGTCCTCACATAGAAAGAAAAGGCTAACTATGACTGACTGGACCCAAAAATAAATTACTACTTTAATGAGTGTCAGTGGAAACTCACATTTGAGTAGGAACATTTTCCAAACACGTTCTTCACATACATGACGACACAGAAACATGCAGTGAGTTATCATTTAGTAATATCACACTGCTAACAGAACTTTATTTCACAGGGTCACATCATTTTCTTTTCCACACTGACACAAGTTGCGCTCAGTCCTGCTCACTGTGGAGTTGATGTACAACGACCTGAACGACGACCAGTCTCTCCTCACAGCTGCCCGACAACACCCCACCACTGCACATCTAACTGGGTGAGGCTGTGTATGTAAATACTGTCTCTGCTCTTCTTATTATTATCACTATTTATTGTACAGATTGTTTTTGTGTTTTTATTGTCTCTATTATTTCATCTCTATCTCGGTCTTGTCTTATCTTATCCACTGACTTTGTCTTTGTCACCACAGACTTCAAATCTGGTGTCGGTCTTGAGCTCAGGACTCATGTTAAAGTCTTGGCTCAGTATCATGACACACTTCTTTCTTTGTTAGCAGTTTCACATACACACACATTAAATTAACACTTTACCTTGTTTGGTGTCTTCTGATTAATAAAGAAAATATAATCCGCTCTGTGAGGCTCAGTTCTTCTCTCCAACAAGAAACCAGAGGAGTTAAAGAGGAAAGAGACAAGTTTTTAGTGATAAAAGTACTCGATAGTTTACAGGGAAAGTGCAGACCTCTGTGTGTTACTGCTGTACGCTGCTGATGAGCTGCATTACAGTTTATGTAGATGCTGTCACTCCACCCACTAACAGTGACTGAGCCTTTTGCTGGGCACTTGTGGTGACTTTCACTTCCTCTTCTACCTCCTTTCTTATCTTTGCCCTGTGAACCTCTCTCTCTCTCTGCACTCCTTCTGCACCTCCATCTGTTCCAGTAGCTCCAGTAGTAAGATTAAAAAAAACGTACAATCAAAGGTTATGTAGGAGCCATGAATGAATTAATTGCAGTAAATAGAGAATAAGTATATTTTTGTGTTTTGGTTTATTGGGTTATTTCTTGTGGTTATATTGTTTTGAATATTATTCAGTGTCTTACAATCACGGTGATAATTAGGTCACATGGGTATGAGCGGGTTCAGCTCATTGTATATTCATCTCTGCACCTGCAGGCTTTGGGGGTAACAAAGGGGAGAGTATTTTTGTTGACTGTTGATCATTTTTTATATTTTGTGCACGTCACCATAATTTGTTAGAGTGACTTGATAGAGTTGTTGAGATTATTTGACTTTTATATTTGTTTTTAAATGGGTAAGTTAGCTGATTTCTAACACATTTTTGTGTACATTAGTTTGTGTACATAGTTATATTCCATTATGTTTTTGTCAAGGCGTCATAAATGTTATGAAAAAGATAAGATAAGATAAGATAAGATAAGATAAGATAAGATAAGACAAGACAAGACCAACTTTACTTTTACTTGTGACAGCGGCTCAATACAATGACATAAATAAACTCTAAACATATATACATCATATACATCCTTACATATACATTAAAAAATAGTTATTTAAACTGAAAACTGTTTTTTTCTGACTTTTTACAGATACATGATTTTCACAGGACAGCCACGCTACAAACATGTGATGATCTTATAGACCATGATGCATTGCTGCAAATGAAACTAACAGTATCTAAGCTCTTTTAAATGAAACATGTACAGCAGTAAAATGCAGCAGTAATATTAATATACAAACATCATAGTAGAGTGGTTGGAAGACGAGAAAAGTCCATTTAGTGCAACATGAAGACTTTTGATACTTGAAGTAAATTTACAGGCAGAGGGCGGAGTCTCTGCAGATACACACACCAACACACACTTCTACTGGGTGATAAGTGATGATTGACAGGGACTGTTTTTGTGTGAGTCTGTACTTTTTAAGGAAAATCTCACTTGTTATATACTTAAGTAAAAACTCTGAGCAGTTCTTCCATCCTGCAGATGACAGAGTTCAGGTGCTGATCTCTCTCTCTTGGCGTTGATCTTTCTAATGAGATTAATTTCATCTTTTACCTCAATGAAAGAGTGATACCAGACCTCTGACAGCTGCATCAACAAGAAATATTAGACCAGCAACTATCAGAGCTCCGACATTTAGAGCTCCCAAAGCAGTTTTAACTTTGTCCCAGTGATCAGATCGGACTTTCTTCACCTTCGCTGGCTCTCCTGGTGAGCGTGTTTCACCTGTATGAAGACAGAAAACAGACTTTGTGTCTGATATCAGGAGCAAATGTAGAAATGAGACCATGAGAAACTAAAGAAACAAGTGACAACACGTAAATATCCGTCTAACATCAGATGAACAGCAGTCAGCTACCAGTCACATAAACTTTACACCTTTTGGCCAGATGGTGGCACTGCAGCAAACTTATTCACATGTTGAACAAAACCTGCTGAACATCCACCATTTTGAGCTTCATGAAATGTGAAACCAAGCTTCAGCTTCATCAGGTTTTCACTGAGTGTCTCAAAAATGTGAAAAGATTCTTGTCAATAAACAAATCAGCCTGATAAATGGAGCTCTTCAACTGATTCACTGTTTGTCCTTCGGTTCATGTTGATTCACTAATAAAATCAGTTTGCAAAGGTTTGAACGCTGCTTGAAATCGTGAATTCATCAAAGTAAATATTCAGATTTTGTATCAGCGTGTTGACACATGTTGCTGCATTTTTATTACCACAGTAACCACGAGGTGCAGAGCTTTATGTGCCACATTTTAATGGACAAACAGGCACTAATCACATGTTTTGCCTTGAAATCCGATTGGTGCGTCACATTTAAAAGGAAACAATCGGCCTTTGGGATGTTATTTCTCTATGAGTAACCATGGTAACAGCTCACCGTGTTGACCTACCTTCAGCTGACTCTGGTGTGGTGAGGATCACATCATGGGAGGTCACGTTCAAGACAAAATGTTCTGTGGGTGTAAATCAGGAGTCTGTTAGCGTCTTCTGTTCTGTGATAGCAGTAACATGTCCGTCCTGCACTACAGCAGCACAAACACTCATGCAACATGTGTCCTCGTCCCGCTGAGTCGGCTTACCAGTGGTCTTCAGCACCCATCTTCTCGGGAGCTCGTCATAATTAGCAGCCAGATCGCACCAGTAATTTCCAGAGTCGTCAGTCCTGACTCTGGACAGATGAAGTCTGACTCGTCCTTCTCTCAGGGCGTCTTCGTCACACTGCACCCGTCCTGCAAACTGCTGATGCTGAGACTCTGGGACCTCCACACCGTTAATCCTTTCATACAAAACCTTCAGAGGCTTCGACTGGAGAAAACAAACCAGGTTGGTGCGAGACATGTCAGTTTTGGTGTGACTGTCCCATCTGATGGTGATGTCCTCGTTCTCCTCGGCCTGATACAAGGTCCTTTTCACAGCAAACATCCCTGTAGACGAAGAGAGAGGAGAGAGAGGCACAGGAGAGACATGATGTAGAGTCAGACATCAATCTTCACCTCATTTCAGCCTCAAACTCTGACATGAAGAAACTGACTGTGTCAAACGTACATTTCAACATGGCAGAAGAGACTCTGCTTGTTAAAGACTATTCTGCTGAGAGATCCAAGAGACACTTGAGAGTTCAGTCAGAACGAATGCAGCGCTTCACATTCAGATTCATCACGTTCAACAGGAGTCACATTTACTGAGTCTTCAACATGAGACAGACCACCAGAGCTGCAACCAGCAGTCAGCTATTACAAACTAATATTTGCTTCAGCTCCTCGTATAAACAGACTTTCTGCTTGTCCTTGTAAAGTCTGATGGTCAATGCAATTGTTTAGATTAATGTATTAATGTATCATGTAGATGTAATTTCCCATCTTGGGATTAAAAATATAGTATATCTATATATCTATCTAGATTGTAGACTTCCTGAGCTCCAACAGGAGACCTGATGTGACACAAACACTGAGTCCTGAGTCTGTGCTGGGTTGTTTTATAACACCACATTGTTTACAGAGCGGTACTTCAACAGGGGAAGTCAACTTATGCTCATATTCACTGTGGTTTGTGAATCTCTCACTATTGGCTGGTTTCAAACTCGAGCTGGATCCGCCACTGTAATATTACTCTTACACCTCCCACAGTGCATTTTTTTTTTTCAGTTCACCAACAGACCATGTTCCTGTTCCTGAACTCATCTTAAGAGGCTCATTTCCTGCAGGGTGTAAATAACTGCAGCAGCCGTGTGCACAACTTTAACACAGTCTTTGAGTCAGTCAGAGTTTATTGATTTGTTTGTCTGGACTGAAATCTGTCAACGTTCACAAAGAAGAAAGTGAAGCAGCAACTTGTTTGACAGACAAAAGACTGCAACAGACCATAATAATCCTTCATAATAATCCTCTTTACAGTGAAACATAAAGTGACTTTATGATTTGAATATGAAGCCTCAGAGAGATTTAATGAGACACTTGAAGTCAAACAAACTGATGAAGAGACAAACTGAAACGAATAAACAACGCCCTGAGACAGTCAGACAGACAGTCAGACAGACAGACAGACAGGACCTCCCTCCTCCTCCATGACGCGTTTTTCTCTTCAACTCTTCAGCACCGTTATTTTCCTCCATCACCACTGAAGCGGTATCCCTCCGCCTTCAAGACAACATAGTCCCGAGTTCAGAGCAAAATAAACAGAGAAATAGTCGCTCCTGGTTTTTGAGCCGGTACCGACGGACACTTGGACAGATGGCGGACACGAAGACGTTCAGAGGGACTGGTGGTTTTTAGTTTTAGTGTTTTTGAGTGATTTTGGTTTCGGCGCAAGGACACAGACTCAGAGGTAAATAAACCGAGGAACTGTAGACCTGTGGGAGGACTCGGACCGAGACCGAGACTGAGAGCTAGAGCTAGACTCAGACCCAGACACAGACTCAGACCTTCACCCAGCTGCAGGTTTAAAGGGACTCTGGTTTAGTTGTGAAGCCTCAGAGAGATTTAATGTGACAAACAGAGGAGATGCAGTGAAACTTTAACTCCTCTGGTTTCCTGTTTCTGAGAAGAACTGATAATCTACAGACCGGATTATATTTTCTTTATTAATCTGAAGACACCAAACAAGGTAAAGTGTGTGTGTGTGTGTTTATGTGTGTGTGTTTTCATGATGTGAATCCTGCTGAAAACACTTTGTTGGACTCTCTGAGTTTTCTTTCTGTCCCGGATCAGACGAGCTGTTAACTCCTAATAAAGTGGTCTGTTGGCTCAGTAAAGACTCAGTTCAACAACAACAGTTTTCATGTGATTCACTGAGTGAAGACAGATCCTCCTAAAACCTGATCCACCTAAAAAGCAGCTCTGTGTTAAACAACAGCAGGAACAGTTTGAGAAAACAGAGAGTTTGATCAAACTGTTTTATTCTTTAAAACAATAACTGAAAAATAAAATGCTCATTTCCTCTGAGTGTCAACAATACAACACAAACTGTAAATCTGCTGTGAGATAGTGAGTGTATAATAACCTGCAGTCTGTTAGTCAGTGATGGTTGCTGTGAAGACTGAATGTGAAGGTTAAAGAGAAACAGAAAGAACAACTAAAAGACTTAGACTTAGACTTGACTTTATTGATCCCTTTGAGATGGCTCCCTCAGGGAAATTTAAGGGTGGATGGTGGTGAGAGATGAGCTTTGCAAACAAGATGCCATCTGTCCGGTTAGCTCCAACCTTATTTACCTGCAGGTGCAAACTGGAAAACAGCAGAGAGCAGGAACAATGAACGAGGCCGTGACATGAGACCAAGATCTGTATTAAATACAGGAAGTTATAAATGTAGATAGATAGATAGATAGATAGATATACTTTATTAATCCCAAGCTGGGAAATTACCGTGTAGCAGCAGCATTATAACAATACAAAGAGATAAAAGAAAAAAGAAGGATTTGTAGTGCAAAATAAATATAAGGTGCAGTGAACAGATATGCTACAGTGAACAGTGTGTATTAAAAAAAAACCTATAAAGTGCATATAGACTGTGTTATGACCAGAGTATTAGCTGTTATTGTACAGTGAGATGGCATGTGGCAGGAAAGATTTCCTGTATCTGTCCTTTCGACAGCGGAGCTGGAGCAGCCTGTGAGAGAAGGTACTCCACTGTCTGTCTACTGTGTGATGGAGAGGGTGCTGATCATTGTCCATGATGGATAATAGTCTATTCAGCATTCTCCTCTCCACCACGGTCTCAAAAGACTCCAGCCTGAGAACCAAGCACAGAGCCAGCCTTCTTGATGATTTTATCAGGTCTGTTAGTGTCGCTGGCTCTGATGCTGCTGCCCCAACACACGGCAGCAAAGAAAATGGCGCTGGCAACAACAGACTGGTAAAAAATCTCCAACATCCTGCTGCCCACGTTGAAGGATCTCAGCTTCCTCAGGAAATAGAGTCTGCTCATCCCCTTCTTGTACACAGCCTCCGTGTTAGATTTCCAGTCCAGTCTGTTGTCGATCACCACTCCCAGGTATTTGTAGTCCTCCACCTCTTCCACCACCTCCCCCCTGATCCGTAGTGGCTGTGAAGGCATCTTCTTCCTCCTGAAGTCGATCACCATCTCTCTGGTCTTGTTGACATTCAGCCTCAGGTGATTCTGTTCGGACCACTCTACAAAGTTGTCTACCAGTGTCCTGTACTCACCCTCCTCTCCCTCTCTTATACACCCGACAACAGCTGAGTCATCAGAAAACTTCTGTAGATGACATGACTCAGAGTTGTACTGAAAGTCAGTGGTGTATAAGGTGAAGAGGAAGGGAGAGAAGCACAGTTCCCTGCGGAGCTCCTGTATCACTGACCACCACATCAGACAGGACACTGCCCAGACGGACAAACTGTGGCCTGCCTGTCAAGTAGTCAGTAATCCAGGAGATCATTGAGTCGTCAACACCCATCACCTGCAGCTTCTCACCCAGTAGCAGCGGCTGAATGGTGGTCAAAGCACTGGAGAAATCAAAGAATGTGATCCTCACAGTGCCTCCTCCACCATCCAAATGCATGTGGGCTCGTTGCAGCAGGTAGATGACAGCATCATCGACTCCTAAATGGGGCTGATAGGCAAATTGCAAAGGATCCAGAAACTTCCTCACCTGTGGCCTCAGCTGGGCTAAGACCAGTCTCTCCAGGACCTTCATCACATGAGATGTGAGGGCGACTGGTCTGTAGTCTGCCGGGTCTGATGGCCTCGACTTCTTGGGGACTGGAACCAAGCAGGACGTCTTCCACAGCATAGGGACTTTCTCCTGACTCAGACTCAGGTTGTACAGATGTCCCAGTACAGGAGACAGCTGGCTGGCACAGGTCTTCAGGATCCTGGGTGTGATGCCATCAGGGCCTGCAGCCTTTCGCTGGTGTAGTCTTTCCAGCTGCCTCTTTACCTGGCCTGTAATCACCGTTGGGCAGGGGTTGATGCAGATGTTGGAGGAGGGAGGAGGGGAGGGAGGGGTGGGGGAGGGGAGGGGGGCAGATGGAGAGGTGCTGTACAGGAGACTGCTGGGGGTTGGGTCGAGCCATTTGGGACAATGTGGGTGTGTGGGGGGCCGGAGGTGTCGTAGGGGGGCTGGCAGGGGGTGAGCTAAACCTGTTAAAAAACTGGTTAAACTGGTTTGCTCTATCCAGGCTCCCTGACGTCTGCCTGTCTTTCCCCTTCATCCCGTGATGTGCTTCATTCCTGTCCACACGTCTCTCACATTGTTCTGTTGGAGTTAGCCTCCAGCTTCCTCCTGTAGTTGTCCTTGCATGTCCTCAGCATGTCTCTGAGTTCGTGCTGCACTCTCCTCTGCTCCTCTCTGTCTCCAGCCCTGAAAGCCATCTTCTTCTTGTTCAGAAGTGCCTTCAGGTCCCTGGTAATCCAGGGCTTGTTGTTGGAGAAGCAGTGCACAGTCCGGGCTGGTACGGTGGTGTCCTCACAGAATCTGATGTACTCCGTGATGCAGTCAGTCATGTTGTCAATATCCTCCCCATGTGGCTCACAGAGTACATCCCAGTCTGTTGACTCGAAGCAGTTCCTGCAGTGCCTCAGCGGCCTCCTGTGTCCACCTCCTCACCGTCCTGGTGTGCACGGGCTGCCTTCTCACAAGAGGGACATACCTGGGAGTCATCATGACTAAGTTGTGGTCTGACCTGCCGAGGGGGGGGGGCTGTGGCGTCATATGCATCCATGGCATTAGCATACAGGAGATCCAGCATTTTTATTGTCTCTGGTGGGGCAGTCAACATATTGATGAAAGTTATTTAAAGTTTTGTCCAGTGAGCCATGATTGAAATCGCCTGTAATAACCATGAATGCATCCGGGTGGTCAGTTTGTAGTTTAGCAGTGGTGGAGCTGATGACCTCACAGGCCACTGCTGCATCAGCTGATGGGGGAATGTAAACAGCGATAACAATGGTAGACATGAACTCCCTCGGTAAATAATATGGGCGCATTCCCACAGCCAGCAGTTCAATGTCCGGGGTACAGAGCTGTTCCTTCACATTGACATGTCCGGGACTGCACCACCTCTCACTCACATAAAGTGCAGGCCCGCCACCCTTCTTCTTCCGACTTTTGGAGCAGTCTCTGTCTCCCCGAACCAAACTAACCTGAATCTCACGCTGCTGTCCGGGATGTGCGAGTGCAGCCAAGTTTCACTGAAGCAAAAGATGCTACACTCGCGGTTTTCCCTCTGGGTCTTCACCAGCGCTGCAAGTTCATCCGTCTTATTCCCCAGAGACCTCACGTTCCCCATTATAATCGCCGGGACCGCTGGCTTGTGTCTTCTCCTTTTCTCCCTTCGTTTGGCTCCAGACCTGCACCCCCGGCGTCTCCTCCGTAACTCCTGCGGGACCGCAGGTCTGTCTCCGGGCAGCAGCACAGGCTCACTCAGCGCAATCAGCTGTTCACGCGTGTAAACAATGCCCCCACTGCTGCCGGCAAAGTTCTCCGTTACAAAGAGTGAAAAAAGTAACAGAAGAACGCGGAGAAGGGTAACAAAACTTAGTCCAGCCATTGTCACAACTTTTATAAACAGGTTGTGATTGATCCGAAAAAAAACAACGAAAAGGAATAAACCAACAAATAACAAAAGTTAAAAAAAACACGACGGGAGCTGCGGCTACAGGCTGCCACCTGGAGCGGCGCCATCACAGAGTCACCACTCGGTGGTGTCTTTGTTTTTTTCTGGGATGTCCACATACTTTTGTCCTTTAGCTCATGTGTTTGTGACTCTTCACCTCTGTCTCCTCTCACAGGGAGAAGATGATCTGCAGGATCCTGCTGCTCATCACGCTGACCTCCTGTGTCTGTGGTTAGTTTACACCTTCACTTTATTCTCCACAAAGACTAAAGACTAAATACACTTTGACACTTCACACTTTAAAGGCTCACATGTTAAAGCTGTCACTTTGTCTGCTCCTCACTTTCCCTCTCTGTCTCCTCAACAGGAACATTTGTAGTGAATGCGACACAGAGCTCCTATCAGGCAGAGGAGAACCAGAACATCACACTGGAATGGACCTTCACCATCAAAAAGGAAACGACCCCTCACCTCCCTTTCCATCTATTGTGAAACATATGTTGATCGCAAAGGCTTGTTCCACGTCCATGAAGGTGTTGAGGTCCCAGAGTCTCAGGATGAACAGTTTGCAGGACGAGTCCAGTTTGACAAAGATGTCCTCAGAGAAGGACGAAATCAGACTTCATGTGTCCAGACTCAGGACTGATGACTCGGGCCTGTACCTGTGTGAAGTGAGCACAAACTACGGTGTCAGCTATGGTGAATGTCGGCTCAATGTCACTGGTAAGTTGATTCAATAAAACTTTTATTTGATAAATAAGAACTTGAGAAGAAAAGTATTGTGGACCACCACAATCCACAATCCTTACACTTCCTTCTTGCAGTATCTGTGAAATATGTTACAACTTAATCTGTTGTGGATATTTAGTTTTCTTCTTTAGTGAAATGTTGTTTCTTCACATGAATGACTTGATTTGTTTCTTTACAGCAGCGATGGATCAACACAAACCTGAACCTGACCCTGAACCTGAATCTGAAAGACCAGAAAGAGGAAGTTGGAGAAAGATCGTCCTCTACTGTGGACTGATAGCAGCAGCTGTTTGTTGCTGTTTGTTTCTTCACTCTCTGTTTATCAAAAAAGATTTCTCTGCGGTGGTGTAGGTGGTGTAGTGGTTAGCACTGTTGCCTCCCAGCAAGAGGGTCCTCGGTTCAATCCCTGGGCCCTTCTGTGTGGAGTTCAAAGTACTTCAATCCAATCCAAAAACATGCAGGTTAGGTTAATTGAACACTCTGAATTTCCCCTAGGTGTGTCTTTCAGTGTTACCCCCTGCGACTGACTGGCATCCAGTCCAAGATAGCTGGGACAGGCTCCAGCACCCCTGCGACCCTGTGTGTGCTCAGGATAAGCAGGTTTAGAAGATGGATGGATTCAAACCTTATCCTATTCAGTAAGTGTCCATGGTGTAAGAGTCAGAGAGCACAACTGACATACATACTTTACATCTTTACATACTGTGTGTATATAAAGCTGTTACATTACTCATAGTTATATCACATCCTTTGAACTCGGCCCCATTACATTATTGTCTAAGTGTGTAAGTGTTACTGTTGTTATTACTGTTTTTAAATAGATTTATACATTTATATATATTCATACTTGTAAACAGTAGTTTATTTTTACCTTGTTGAGCTGTTGTTCTTGTTTTAAACTGTATGTGTCTCTATTTCTGTGTATATACATTGAGAGAGTTGTAAAAATCACACACCCAATCAATGAAGCTTTATTTTGAAAGGACAACTCATCAAACTCATGCAAACAAGTCACCATCAAAGATGTTGGGTTGAAATTTCAATACCCAGCAAGACAAACATCTAGTGGACCTGTAAATATTGTAATCTCATTTTAAATCTGGATTTTACTGCTATACATGCTTTATTTGAACAACTTTATACACCGTTGGCTAGTTTCATCTGCAGCAATGCATCATGGTCTATGATGGTCAGAACCATGACTCTGTAAAAAGCAAGAAAAACAGCCTGTTTTCAGCATTAATATTTTTTTTTAAATAATTGCAATAACTATCTGTATATATGGAGAAAGTATCTAATGTATTTATGTTTATAGTTTATTTATGTCACTTCTATCTTCTGTATTTTCTATTTTATCTGTTTTTTGTACTTCTTTTCATATTTGTCTTATTGTTGAGCTGCTGTAACAAGTAAATTTCACCAATGTGGGATTAATAAAGTTTATTTTATCTTTTCTTTTCTTTGTGATGATGCATTTTCCAGCTGATCCAAGGTTGAAATATCAAATTTTCTTAGCACGTAAAGAAACATTTCATACTTCAGTTTATCAAAGAAAATCTTACTCAGAGTCATTGAATCTGGAGGTTTCTGTAAATACACCTTTTCATCAGTGTTTCTTGTCTAAATCAATCTTTATTATTATTGTTTTATAAATATTAGTTTTCTTTAGACATCCTCAGCTGTGTGTTTCCACCAGTTTTCAGAGACTGTGTAAGCTTATTGTCTACATGTGACATCTGAATGTTTGATCATATGTAATAATTGAACTCCTGAATGAGCCTAATCCAGCAGAAAGTCTTCATTTCTTTTGAAGATCTTCATTTCTCAGTTGACTTGATGTGAAGTCAAATCCAGCAGGTAACCAGGCAGCATCTGTTCTTTGTGTCCTTCAGACTGTCTGTAAAGAGATGGTTCATGTGAGGAGTGTCCACCATCAAACACACAAACACACATCTTCTGACGGCTGACAGGAGTTTGGGATTGAAAGAACATCTCCAAATCATGACCTGCCCAACCTGCAGGAAGACTAGACTAAAGTAGAATTCACATTTTTACTCTTAAACACCAAATCATCAGTAGAGATGCACCCAGTTCACTGAAAACCATCTTCTAGACAAACTGTCAGACATTGAACTGTTTTTGGTCAAAACCTTTATTGAACCTCCTCCAATAACAAAACACAGCTCAATACAGAGCAGAATATCAGCAGCATGTACAAATATACATAAAAACACAGGATTAGAAGGAATATACTTAAATACTCTGATTCAGGCAGGCTTGCTGCTACAAGCTGAAGTCAACACTGACGATGTGCAGAAATGCTAATGTGGGAATTAACTGCTATACTGAAATATTCCACAAGGTGGAGCTTCAATACAGCAATATGTGGTGTCCATTCACTTTTCATTTAGTACAGCCTGTCAGACATTCACAGTTATTCTCCTGATAGGCCACAACAGCAACAATAGTTCCTGATGAGCCTGAACTGTATCAGGGTTTATAACTTATGAGAGCAAAACATTTCAGTCAGTCAGACAGTAAATACAAAGAGTAAGAGTGAAAGAAGAACAACATCAATATAACAGCTGAAATGGACGTGACTAAAACAGAAATACTAGATCACAGTTTCAACTGCACAAACATGAAAAAGCTGTTTGAGGTCTCAAAGTGTGAAAGCTTAAAGGAGCAGTGTGTAGGATGAAGGGGATCTGTTGGCAGAAATAGAAGATAATATATATAAAATAATGTGTATAATCACCTGAAACTAAGAGTCATTGTGTTTTTCTACATTTACAGTCAGTCCTTCATATCTACAGAGGGAGCAGGTCCTCTTCTACAGAGTCCACCATGTCCCCCACCATGTTTCTACAGAAGCCCAGAGAGGACAAACTGGCTCCAGAGAGGCCTTTCACGTTTTCATGGTGAAGTGGCAGCTTGAATTTAGTGATGATCGTTTCTGTTTTCATATCGTCCAGTCATGGTTACTCCAGATCTCCAGATTATGAGATGATTTATTAGAGTGTGAAGATATTTAAAAGTTAAAAAATCTATTTAATAACAACGTCTCTATTCAAACTACAGCTCCTCTTTAAAAGTCTGTGTCTGTGCTTGGAGCCACAATATCACAGCATCATGTTCTGTTTCACTTTATGAGGTGTAATCACTTTGGTGATCCCTTAACTTTTCATTCAGTCCCATCACCAAGTGGTGACTACATCTACAACTTCCTGTATTTAATACAGATCTTGGTCTCATGTCACGGCCTCGTTCATTGTTCCTGCTCTCTGCTGTTTTCCAGTTTGCAGTTATGTGTAGGTAAATAAGGTTGGACGCTAACCCGACAGATGGCATCTTGTTTGCGAAGCTCATCTCTCACCACCATCCAGCTTTTTAGTTGTTCTTTCTGTTTTTCCCTTTAAACTTCACATTCAGTCTTCACAGCAACCATCACTGACTAACAGACTGCAGGTTATTATACACTCACTATCTCACAGCAGATTTACAGTTTGTGTTGTATTGTTGACACTCAGAGGAAATGAGCATTTCATTTTTGAGTTATTGTTTTAAAGAATAAAACAGTTTGA
Organism: Scortum barcoo; assembly: GCA_023238725.1. Lineage (NCBI taxonomy): Eukaryota > Metazoa > Chordata > Actinopteri > Centrarchiformes > Terapontidae > Scortum > Scortum barcoo. Next base: position 6,730,207 of record CM041532.1, read on the forward strand.
TCAAACTCTCTGTTTTCTCAAACTGTTCCTGCTGTTGTTTAACACAGAGCTGCTTTTTAGGTGGATCAGGTTTTAGGAGGATCTGTCTTCACTCAGTGAATAACATGAAAAGTGTTGTATCATCTCTTTTGTTATTTTCTTAGGAGAGCAGGACAGGACTCAGATGCAGAAAGAACAAGACAGAGCTGATGTGGACTAAGATAGGCAGGCAGGTTTAGCAAAGGCCTGAAGGGAAACGGACGTGACAAGCAGTAGTCATAAGAGTGCTGCGGTTTGTTGAACTAAAATGGAACGATAAAAGGGTGGATTCCGCAGAATCGGTATGTAGGTAGGTGATCATTCAGCACTCGTCTTACATCAGTGTAAAGTGTACCGCCCCCTCCCTCTCTCCATTCATAAAAGCTGAGTGTCACCGACCAGGTCTCGCTCTACACTTTCTCTGTGCTGGTGAGACTCACCGATGTGCATTGGTGCTCCGGGATAAAACTTCACGACGAGTTTACATCTCTGCCTCGGTAAAACCTGATTTATTTACATTTAATTATTAGTAGAGGTCCCATGCATTTATTATTCAGAATGTGTTTAATCCTTTAACACCAATAACTTAATATATATACCGGGTTGTCCTCTGGGCTCTCTGCAGTCTTCACTGCTGTCAGGCTGCTACAGAGGTGTGTACCGGTGTGTGTCAGCTGTCAGCTCACCTTCAGACTCCGAATATCTTCATTTGGACAAAAAGCATGTCATTTGAAAAGTCCACAGTCAGCACGACTGATTGAAATCTTCACCTGAATGTGGAAACATCTGCATCCAAGACCTTTTCCACATTTGATAGGTAGAACTTATGTCTTCAGTTTAGTGTGTGAGGTGATGGTGGAAAACTGCCAATAATAGTTTACCTCTTGCTTTTTACATCAGAAATCAGTTATTAAAGACCTGTTTGTGAAAGTTTTTTAAATGAATATTATAGTTCATATGCAAACAAAATCAGTTTTTCCCCTCAGCAGTGAGTTTTACTAAATTCTTGATTTACTGTTTGCTTAGGAAACAATGAAGTTAATTCAAACTCTGAACCATATCAAATTGCATCACATCATCGTAGTCTATCGTGTTGAATCAGATCATGTGGAATCATGTGAAGAACAATTTGAACAAACTTGTATCTGCATGTTTGGTTGGAGCTCCTTCTTCTTCAGGACATTTCAAATGGACATTTGGAGTCCACAGCTTTACTCAGGAGACACTTTAAAGATGAAGATCTCAGATCAGCCTATAAAATCTGATGCAGTGTTACTGTGACATTTGACAACGTGCAGCTGTTTGTCTTCACTGGTGTGTGTTGTGTAGAAAAGGATCAAAGTGTAGATTTTCATGGGAATGTCATTTCATTCAGTCGTCAGCTTCACGAGCAGTTGTGTTCTCATTCCTTTATGTGCAGACAAATTTATATTCAGACTGAAACATGTTTACAACCTTCAAACTACTTTGATCACTTTGATTATTAAAGAAATACAAAGATTGTGTGAGAAGAGAAGTGGAGGCTTCAACTGCTGAAAGTCAGAAAAACCAAAAAAAGGATCTGAAAAACATTTGAAATCCATAAGGCTGAATCTTTACAAGTATTCGACTGCAAAGTGATAAATAACAGACAACGGTCACACTGACAGTCTGATGCTGCTGCATCAGATGAACTGTAGTAAACAAACAAGCTGAGCTTGTAGATGTTCTACAGAGAGTCACCACTAGGTGGTGCCTTTGTTCCTTCCTGTAATGTCCACATACGTTTGTCCTCTTCCTGATTTCACGTGAATCTAAATGTAGTCGTGTTGTTTGATTTTGATTTGAGGAAGCACACATTGAAGCAAACAGCTGCTGATGCATTTTTACTGAGTCACCATCAAAGATGTTGAAGGAGAGGTAGAGGAAGAGGTTGAACTCTCCATGTCCTGCTCTTCAGCCAGCAGCCCTGCAGCTCAGTGAACACCTGGATCCACATGTTGTCATGTTTCCTGCTGATGGTGGACACTTTAACCACTGGCACCATCTTGTGACAGAAAGACATTAGTGCAGCTCACAGACTTTTGATTGGACTAGAAATGTTGGATGTGTTGATGAAAAGAAAGTTGTCATTTGTGTGGTTGGAGCTCAGCTTGTTTTTGTCATCAGCATGGAGGCTTGGTGTCCAGTCAGGAAATCCTTTGGTCAGCTGTGTGTAATAAGCAGGAGAATAAATCCAAAGGAGGATTGTAATGACTAAAGACAGACTGGAGATGTTTCTTCTCACATGTGAGGACTGAACTTTGAGCTCATGTGTTTGTGACTCTTCACCTCTGTCTCCTCTCACAGGGAGAAGATGATCTGCAGGATCCTGCTGCTCATCACGCTGACCTCCTGTGTCTGTGGTTAGTTTACACCTTCACTTTATTCTCCACAAAGACTAAAGACTAAATACACTTTGACACTTCACACTTTAAAGGCTCACATGTTAAAGCTGTCACTTTGTCTGCTCCTCACTTTCCCTCTCTGTCTCCTCAACAGGAACATTTGTAGTGAATGTGACACAGAGCTCCTATCAGGCAGAGGAGAACCAGAACATCACACTGGAATAGACCTTCACCATCAAAAAGGAAAGACCCCTCACGTCCCTTTCCATCTATTGTGAAACATATGTTGATCGCAAAGCCTTGTTCCACCTCCATGAAGGTGTTGAGGTCCCAGAGTCTCAGGATGAACAGTTTTGCAGGACGAGTCCAGTTTGACAAAGACGTCCTCAGAGAAGGACGAATCAGACTTCATGTGTCCAGACTCAGGACTGATGACTCGGGCCTGTACCTGTGTGAAGTGAGCACAAACTACGGTGTCAGCTATGGTGAATGTTGGCTAATTATCACCGGTAAGTTGATTAAATAGAACTTTAACAGGTTTTAACATTTTTTTAATAAATGAGAACCTGAGATGAAAAGTATTGTGGGCCACGACAGTCAGGAACATTGATGCTCCGATCCAAACACATCTGGACCAATGTAGTGGACCAAGCAATATTTCCATCCACAGAGCTGCTGGAACTGTCCATCATAATTATCTAGAAGCCTAACAGTAAAACTCCATCCATCCATCCATTTTCTTCCATTTATCCAGGGCTGGACATGTGAGGGCAGCGGGCTAAGCAATGTAGCCCAGACATCCCTCTTCCAAGGTATTCCAACTGTGCCCCTGCATCCTGAGACGTTCCCAAGACAGATGAGATATTTCATGCCTCTAGCATGTTCTCATGTGGTCTTTTACCCTGTGGCATGCCCATTAGACCTCCAAAAGGAGGCAGCCAGGAGGCATCCTTATCAGATGCTTGAACCACCTCAACTGGCTCCTTTAAATATGAAGGACCAGTTGCTCTACTCTGAGCTTCCTCTTAATGTCTGAGCTCCTCACTCCGATCCCTTAGGCTGAGCCCAGCCACCCTGTGGAGGAAACTCATTCTAGCCACTTGTATCTGCGACCTCAATCTTTCAGTCACTACCCAGAGCTTATGACCATAGGTGACCGATGGGACATAGATTGATTGGTAAATCAAAAACTGGCTGGCTGGCTCAGCTCTCTCTTCACCACCATAGTCAGGTACAGTGTCTGCTGCATTACTGCAGATTCTACACCAATCCACCTGTCAATCTCATGCTCCATTTTTCCCTCCACTCGTGAACAAGACCCAGAGATACTTGAACTCCTCCACCTGAGGCAGGATCTCTCACTCCCAACTCCAGAGGGAGCAATCCACCCTTTTCCAGCTGAGAACCATGGCCTCACAGTTGGAGGTGCTGACTCTCATCCCAACTGCTTCACACTCGGCTGCAAACCGCCCCAGTGCCTGCTGGAGGTCACAGTCTGATGAAGCCAACAGAACCACATCATCTGCAAACAGCAGAGATGCAATTCTGAGGTCCCCAAACTGAAAACGGTCCTCCCCCTGACTGTGCCTTGAAATCCTCCATGAATATCTCAAACATGATTAGTGATAAGGGGCAACCTTGGTGGAGGCAAAGACCCACTGAGAACATGTTTAACTTTGTGTTTGTTCCACGGCCACAACAGAATCTGCATTTTTCCTCCTGATCTGATGTTTGACAATTGGTTGGACCCTCCTTTCCAGCACCCTGGAGAAAAATTTCTCGAGGAGGCTGAGTTGTGTGATACCCCGATAATTGGAACACAACCCCTTTTTAAAAAAGGAGACCACCACCTCTTCTGCCACAGTAAAATTTTACCTCTTTAATATACATATCGTAGCTCCAGTAATCAAGTTATTAATTACTATTTATATCATTTACAGCAGCTGCTTATGAGCAAAAAACTCCGAGACCAACAGAGAGAGTCCACAACCAGAAAGTCCACAACCAGAGAGTCCACAACCACAGAGAGTCCACAGAGTCCAGGAAGACCGGCCTCTTTATTGGACTGACAGCAGCTCTACTGGCTATCTGTGCCTTCAGTCTTTATTTTAAGAAATGTATTGATAAGAGAGAAAACGTCCCTGCAGCTGTACAGATGTTGAGTTTGTCAGAGAAAAATCAGAATGAGTCCTCAGAGTGTTGGATCAGGACCTGAGACATAAAACCCAGAGACAGACTCCTCGACTCTCTACCTCCAACATCTGTTTTAAGAACCACAAATCTATCTGTGATGTGAAATTGTATATTGTATATAAATGTTGGTACAAAGCTCTGCCTTTCTAATGTGCTGTTTGTAATGTGTACACGCTGGAAATAAATCCTTATTGATATGAGAGAAGTTGTTCTGACTCTGAGTGGAAATCTTTTATTCTCAGACTCCCAGAAGTTGTAGAGAATTAAAAGAGTTCATCAACATCAAAGATAATAAAATTATTAACACTCTACACTACAGGCTGCAGTCATGAGGAGAAGATGGAAACACACAAGAGATGTTTTTATGTTTGTCTTGAAAGAGTTTCTAGAAGATAACACACAAAAAACATTTAATTAATCTCTTCTTATTCTATAAAGATTTATTAGAAAATTCTCATTTCACTCTGGTGCCTGAAAGTTAACACAAATATTCTTGTTGCATTTGTATCAAAGACGACAATCAACCAACAAAAATGTTCAGTGTTGTTATAAAAAAGCTGAAAATGAGAAAAGGACAAATATTTTGATGTTAATCAAATCAGTAAGTACTTACAGAGCTGCAGTCTGAACTGAACAATCACTTCTCTTTGTGTATTTGGAACAAAATGCAGTTTTCAAATGCATCATGGGAAATGCTCGACTCCTCTGATGAAGTTTGACAGAAACTTTTCTTCAGGTGTCATCGAAAAGAGGCTTTATTTGACTGATTATAAAGGATTATAAAGTTAATAAATGTTGTGTGGTTGGACTTTTATGACCCACAGAAGCCGAATAAATTCATCCCAAATATTCCAGATACAACACACACACACACACACACACACCACATTAATTTAACATTTGTCTGCTTTAATGACATAATTACATCACAGTATCTTCACAGTTTCTGCGTTCAAAATGTTCATTTAAAACATAAAGACACTTAACCTGTGAGCAGACATTTTATTTTTTGATTCATGTTTCTGTCATGTTAAAACACATTTTCAGTGACTGCACACTGTTCACCCCCCTACACATTTATATGACATATGTGGTGTCCAGCTCCACTGGACCTGCATGTAATAAAAGTGGGAATTGTTGGTGCTGTTACTTTGACTCTGTCCTCCTCCGACCTGCTGTCAGAGTGTGTGTGTGTGTTTCTGTGTGTGTGTGTGTGTGTGTGTGTGTGTGTGTGTGTGTGTGTGTGTGTGTGTGTGTGTGTGTGTGTGTTTCTGTATGTGTGTGTGTGTTTCTGTGTGTGTGTGTGTTTTTCTGTATGTGTGTGTGTGTGTGTGTTTGTCTCTCAGCTCCTTTGATTCCCACACTATGTTACAACATCGTCTCATTTCAATCATTGACACCTGTCTGCTCCCTGATTTCTCGCACATTTTACCTTCTGTCTTGCGGGAGCCTCTTTATTTTCTCACACTGTCCCAGCTGCAAACTGGGGGCGGGACACAACAAAGAAACAGCTTTGCCCGTGTGGCTCTTTATCACCATCGATCAAGATGGAAAAAAGACTTTCTGCTCAGAGGGCATTACGATTGATTCTGGAGGAGAGAGAAGCTGTGGAAGATGTTGAAAAGGAAGAGTTGTGAGAACATGAGGATCACATTTCTGCCAATTCAGAGTCTGACAGTGAGTTTGAAGAAGATCATGAGATATACAATCTCTCCAAAAGCAGCCCGTCACCATCGGCCCAACCACAGAGCCATCATCTGCAGAGCCTGAAGTAAGTAGGTATGCTGCTGTAAAAGGAAAGTAAATATCTGTGGAGGTGACCCAGCAGACATGCAAGTGTAAGAAATACATATGCAACACACACACAGTCAGACTCTGCCTCATGTGTTGTATAGGCATGAACAGGCTGTGTGTTGAATGGGGCTGATGTCTGCGTTCAATTTTTAATTAAGTCTGAAGAAATAAAGATCAATAGTGATGAAAAACCTTGTTTCCTTTATATTTGTTCAAGTTAAATATGTTTTTTCAATCCATATGTTAATTATAATAGATTTTTCTCTTTTATTACACTTAATCACAAGAAACGTTTGGTGTCTTTATTCATAAATGTGATCTAACAGAGGTAAATGACACATATTTATCATTTATACTGTCTATATTGCTTGTAATTGGGATAAAGCACACATCTGTTCAGTATTAATTCTTACGGCCGTATTAAGTTAAAAACCCAATAATGTGGTGAGAAACATTGGCTGAGTAACAAAAACATGGAGACCACACACAGGATATGTATAGTTTGAGGAAGTGAACAGACCTGAGCAGAGACTGTGTGTCTGTCTGTAAAGAAAATGAGTGAATGAGACATTTAATGTGGTCCTGAGTCTCTAAAGACCCTTAAATATGAACCTCAGGGTTAAAGCAGATTGTGTCAGATTTGGCCACTAGATGTCGCCACACTGTGGTGTCCTCACTTGAAGATTTCCACAGCCTCGTTGTTGTGGTGCCCTTTCTCACTGCGTGTGTTCTGACCTTTGACCCCCACAGGCCCGACTCTGTTCACTGTCAGCGTCACTCAGGACGTCTACCAGGCAGAGGAACACGGTAACATCACACTGACATGGCTCTTCCCTGTCCACACTGACACGCCTCCCGTCTCACTGTATATAGACATTATGTGTGGGAAACGAACGAGGAGGCTCTTCCTCTATAACAGCAAGTCTGAGCTTGAGCTGTACCCAGAGAAAAACTTCACAGGATGAGTGAGCTGTGATGTGGAGCTCGCCAAGAAAGGACGGATTGAATGTGTCTTTACTGAGCTGAGGCTCGAACGACTCAGGCACCTATTACTGTGTGGTCATCGTTAACGAGAGGGAGAGTGGCCGCAAGGCATGTGAGCTCAGAGTTACAGGTAGGCCGACGTCACTCTTCTTACATTGAACCTGATGACACGCAGCACGATGTTTAAAATGTCATTCCAATGTTATTACTTATCAGTGTAGTAGTTACCTGATGCCTCCAGCAGGGGGAGATGTTGAGTTAAGTTCAGGGACACCTCACCTCTGTTCCCTCATCACACATGACCTCAGGAAAGTTTGTGTCTGTGCATCATTTATTCAGACGCTCCTCTTTTCAGGGCTTTTACCCGCTGGCATAATGTGCAGTTTTATGACCTGTCATTCTCCAGCCAGTGCTACTTCCCATACTCACATCATCCCGGCTAGGAAGATGTTGAACAGGCGTGCGGAAATGGCCTTCATGCAAGATGGTGCCCCTGCACATACTGCTCGTACAACTCAGCAGTGGTGTTCTGAGCAGCTTCCTGGCTTTCTGCACAAAGAGGAATGGCCACTGAACTCCCCGTACCTCAACCCGATTGAGAACTGCTCGGGTATCCTGAACAGTCGGGTCTTCCACAGCCCACCTCCTACCACCATGAAGCAGCTCAATACGAGGGCTGTGGAGTGGAGGCAACACTGAGCCTTCTGTTCTAAAGACCTTAGTGCATACTAGGCTGAGGGCAGTAATTAAGAAGCGGGAGGGATACACTGACTTTTGAATAAACACATTCTGTTGAATATTCACAATCTGAGTTGACTTTTTCTGTGGTGCATAGAGGGCGATCCCTCTCCAACTTTCTGTGTCTGGTCTCTCAGGTTCAGTCTCAGGTTCAGTCTCAGGTTTGGGCCGATGTGTCGCTGCTGTAAAGAAACAAATGAAGTCATTCATGTGAAAAAACGACATTTCACTAAGATACAAAACCAAATATCCACAACAGAAATGCCAGTCTGAAGGCACCTTTGAAGAACTTGTCCAGTCTGTCAGTCTGGGGTCTGCTGAGACCATCTGACCTCTCGCTGTGTTTTCTAAAATACTACTGAGACTCTAGTTCTCCACCTGGAAAACTGATCCAGGTACAGTTTCCTCTCATACTGATGACGTTCACACAGTATTCCTCTGGTTAGTCACACTGTTTTTGGTTTGATTTAAGGTCAGATGGTTAGGTGAGGTTGTGTTTCTGTTTTAGTTTCAGGTGAAGTTAGTTGTAACTCTCGTTTCACATCACACTGCGAGCTGTGCTGCAACACTGGCAGGACTCACCCTGTTCAAGTACCGCTCTAATGAGCTTACATAAAATAACTCTGGACCCAGTATTTTACCTACAGACTTGTAAAGGGAGGGGTGAGGGCAGGAGTGTTCAGTAGGTTCCTCGATGCCACTAAATCCTACATACAGATCCTGTTAAGGTCAGAATTCAACCACAGAAAGCTGTTCCTTTTATTCTTTCAGTAGGAATCTTCCTGGTGCATTGTGGTTCTTGTATTGGGCCTATTAAAGATTAAAAAGATCTGTTTTGTTTCAACAATCTTATCCCTGATTTTTTGTTTTCTGAACCAGCTGTTCCTGCTGCTGTTTAACACAGAGCAGCTTTTTAGGTGGATCAGGTTTTAGAAGGATCTGTCTTCAACTCATAGAATCACATGAAAACTGTTGTTATTGTTGAATCATCTCCTTTGTTATTTTCTTAGGAGAGCAGGACAGGACTCAGTGTCAGCAGTATTTCTTGTCTAAATCAATCTTTATTATTATTGTTTTATAAATAATATAAATCTTTGAGGTCTCAGATACTGCAGATACTAATTAACGAGGCTCAGTGCTCATACAGACATGCTGATCCACCACAATGATGATTTTTTGTTTCTGAACCAGCTGTTCCTGCTGTTGTTTAACACAGAGCTGCTTATAATAACGTCACTTTAAATCTTCCATTGCACTCTACCTCAAGAGATACTGACTGTTGTATATTTGTCAGTTCATCCTATTTATTCTGTTTATTTATATTTATCTACTAGCTTAAATTTGCTTATTCTATCTTGTTTATTTTGTACTATTCTACTTTTTATACTTATTCTACTTCTTTTATACTCCTTTACTTATTGGGCTTGCACCGGGACCAGGGTAACTAATCTCGTTCCATCCCATGTTTAACATGTGTTGGAATGACAATAAACAATCCTTGAATCCTTGAATCCTGCTTTTTAGGTGGATCAGGTTTTAGGAGGATCACAGTGAATCACATGAAAACTGTTGTTGTTGAATCATCTCCTTTGTTATTTTCTTAGGAGAGCAGGACAGGACTCAGATGCAGAAAGAACAAGACAGAGCTGATGTGGACTAAGAAAGGCAGGCAGGTTTAGCAAAGGACTGAAGGGAAACAGGCGTGAAAAGCAATACTTGTAGGAGTGCTAAACACCTAAACACTATTGTAACTGTGCCAAGGAATGAGACAACCAGGGTGGATTCAGCAGAAGATGGACACCAGCCACATCAGACTGGCTGTGCTCCAACACCACATGGAAAAGGTTGAATGTTGGAAACTTGTTCACAGGAATGTGAACTGAAATGCATCGTCACAGGATGCATCACTGTCTGAATATTATTATAGTCAAAGGCCATGTTGGCTTTTATTTTTTTTACATGAAGCATTATTTACCAATGCATATTTTAACTGTTACAGTGAGGATTTTAAAAACTAATGATTGAAGAGTTTAAGATATTTCTTCTAACAGTGTGCAAGACAGAAACAGCACTGAACAGAAAGCTCTTGTTTACTGTGGCACATTAAGATAAGTGTTTGTCATTTACTGACATCAGGTTGGACAGCGAAGTATTTCTGTTGATGGCTCAGAGCCCAAATGAATCATCATGTGTTTCACCAGGAGGAAAGGAGGTAGGAGAACCTGTTTTGTCCAAAAGCAACTCTGACAATACATTTCAACCTTTTCCTCATGACACTACTGAAATAACAGACAGCACAACCTCTCTGTGGTATGTTCACTGTCACACTTGATTATAATCACTGAAACATTTTCACATTTGTTCAGATCCTCACATGGAGATTATGTTAAGAAGAGCAGGGCTGATGAAGTGAAGGAGGATTTTAAAAGTTCTTTTCAATCAGGTGGAGAGCGACACTGGCTAATCAATCATGACCAAACGACAGAGAGACGACACCAACAGGAGACCTGATGTGACACAAACACTGAGTCCTGAGTCTGTGCTGGGTTACTTTTATAACACCACATTGTTTACAGAGCGATATAGGGAAAGGGGAAGTCAATTTATGTTCCTATTTTCTGTGGTTTGTGACTCTCTCATTTTTGGCTGGTTTCAAACTCGTGCTGGATCTGCCATGTTACTCTTACACCTCCCACAGTGTTTTTTTTTTTTTTTAATTCAGTTCACCATCAGTTCCTGAACTCATCTTAAGAGGCTCATTTCCTGCAGGGTGTAAATAACTGCAGCAGCCGTGTGCACAACTTTAACACAGTCTTTGAGTCAGTCAGAGTTTATTGATTTGTTTGTCTGGACTGAAATCTGTCAACATTCACAAAGAAGAAAGTGAAGCAGCAACTTGTTTGACAGACAAAAGACTGCAACAGACCATAATAATCCTTCATAATAATCCTATTTACAGTGAAACATAAAGTGACTTTATGATTTGAATATGAAGCCTCAGAGAGATTTAATGAGACACTTGAAGTCAAAGTGGAACAAACTGATGAAGAGACAAACTGAAACGAATAAACAACGCCCTGAGACAGTCAGACAGACAGACAGACAGACAGACAGAAAGGACCACCCTCCTCATCAGCTCCTCCATCACGTTTTTTTCTCTTCAACTCTTCAGGTCCATTATTTTCCTGCAATCTTCACTGAAGCGGTATACCTCTGCCTTCAAGACAACATAGTCCCGAGTTCAGAGCAAAATAAACAGAGAAATAGTCGCTCCTGGTTTTTGAGCCGGTACCGACGGACACTTGGACAGATGGCGGACACGAAGACGTTCAGAGGGACTGGTGGTTTTCAGTTTTAGTGTTTCGGAGTGATTTTGGTTTCGGCGCAAGGACACAGACTCAGACCTTCACCCAGCTGTAGGTTTAAAGGGACTCTGGTTTAGTTGTGAAGCCTCAGAGAGATTTAATGTGACAAACAGAGGAGATGCAGTGAAACTTTAACTCCTCTGGTTTCCTGTTTCTGAGAAGAACTGATAATCTACAGACCGGATTATATTTTCTTTATTAATCTGAAGACACCAAACAAGGTGGTAGTGTGTGTGTGTGTGTGTGTGTGTGTGTGTGTGTGTGTGTGTTTTCATGATGTGAAGCAGCAGTTTGATCAGTCATCTAGTGACAGAAAGACATTAGTGCAGCTCACAGACTTTTGATTGGACTAGAAATGTTGGATGTGTTGATGAAAAGAAAGTTGTCATTTGTGTGGTTGGAGCTCAGCTTGTTTTTGTCATCAGCATGGAGGCTTGGTGTCCAATCAGGAAATCCTTTGGTCAGCTGTGTGTAATAAGCAGGAGAATCAATCCAAAGGAGGATTGTAATGACTAAAGACAGACTGGAGATGTTTCTTCTCACATGTGAGGACTGAACTTTGAGCTCATGTGTTTGTGACTCTTCACCTCTGTCTCCTCTCACAGGGAGAAGATGATCTGCAGGATCCTGCTGCTCATCACGCTGACCTCCTGTGTCTGTGGTTAGTTTACACCATTCACTTTATTCTCCACAAAGACTAAAGACTAAATACACTTTGACACTTCACACTTTAAAGGCTCACATGTTAAAGCTGTCACTTTGTCTGCTCCTCACTTTCCCTCTCTGTCTCCTCAACAGGAACATTTGTAGTGAATGTGACACAGAGCTCCTATCAGGCAGAGGAGAACCAGAACATCACACTGGAATGGACCTTCACCATCAAAAAGGAAATGAACCTCACCTCCCTTTATATCCTCTGTGAACTGTTCACTGATCCCAATGCCCCAACCCTGTTTCAGCTCCATGAAGGTGTTGAGGTCTCAGAGTCTCAGGATGAACATTTTGCAGGACGAGTCCAGTTTGACAAAGACGTCCTCAGAAAAGGACGAATCAGACTTCATGTGTCCAGACTCAGGACTGATGACTCGGGCCTGTACGAGTGTGAAGTGAGAACAAACTACGGTGTCAGCTATGGTAAATGTCGGCTCAATGTCACTGGTAAGTTGATTCAGTAAAAAGAGTCTCAGGAACATTGGTAATTGTTTAGATCCAAACACATCTTAGTTTAGCATGTTAGCATGTTAACATTTGATAATCAGCTCTAAACACTCGACTCTGATCCAAACACATCTGGACCAAAGTGGTGGACCGAGCAACATTTCCATCCACAGAGCTGCTCAAACTGTCCATCATAATTATCTAGAGCTCAACAGTAAAACTTCACCTCTTTAATTTGCACATCAGAGCTCCAGCCAAGTAAAAAAGGATGATTTATGTCCTTTAAAGCAGCTGCTGATGAGCCCGAACATCAGAGACCAACAGAGAGTCCACAACCAGAGAGACCACAACCAGAGAGTTGGGGAGGGATCGGCCTCTGTGTTGGACTGACAGCAGTTTTACTGACTCTCTGTGTCGGACTCTGCTTTTCCTTTAGTAATTTAAGGGTCAAGAAATCTCCTGATAAGACAAGGAAATGTCTCTTCAGCTGTACAGATGTCGAGTTTCTCAGAGCAGAAACCATCAGGAGGTGAAGTCACTTGAACATTTTGGACTTCTCTTCACCTGCAGCTGTTTGGATCTTAAACACACAGCTACTCTGAATGTTACACTGAAGTTTAGATCTCTTTGAACAGCTCAGACACACTGTCAGGTCAGGTAGCAGCCATCAAGTATAAAATAAAGAGCGAGTGATTATTTGAAGCTGAGCTTCTTGTGTCGCAGCACAATCTAAAGCCATGAGCTCTATTTCTCTTCCACATGGACGGAGGGAAAAAAATGAATTTAGAGTCACATTTTGAGTTTTTGTGTCGAGTTACTGACTGAAGATGTGGCTTCTTTCATCTTTTGTCTTCAGACATGTTGCACCTCAAACAAGCACATTTCAGTCAGGACTACATTTCCTTTGATGGAGAAGAAATTTGTTCAGCAGGTGAAGTGTTTTCTGTCTCTGTCAAAGTGTCTTTGAGTAGCTCTTACAAGATTTATCCTTTTAGATTTGACTTGTTCTGTGGTTATAAGCTGTTTTTTTTATTTTAAACATTGTAAAAGTCAGCAACAAGACCATTTTTACACGTTAAAATGTTTTGTAATGTTTTTCAGTCCCGTGTTGTTCTCAGGGAGCAGAAATGATCGACACAGTCAAAGCATGTATTTAGTTTGTTACACTGCTCGTACCACTACGATGTTTGTGAGGAGGCATCAGGCTCTCACTTTAACACTGAAGCATTTCATATTTCTGTTTTTGTTTCTGATTATTTTGAGTGTGTCTCTCTTTACATGCTTACTTTGAATTATTTTGCCAAAGTTGTCTTTTTAAAATGTTATTTGACCTTTGTTTTAAAGTCTTGAATGATCACCACATTTGAAAAGTTTTTCACACTGAACTTTTGCACTTTTTGCACTAAAACATGTATTGTACATATGTGATATGTTTGTTTCATATTTCTATTGCTGATCTGTCATATATACATTTCTTGACTGTTGCAATGCTTTTTACTTTATCTATTTTTAATCTTATTTTTTTATTTTTATAACAGAAAAAAATCCTTGTATGTGGAAACCTACTTGGCAAAAAATCCTGATTTTACTTGATAAATCTTATATTAATAATAAAATTTGACCTAAATCTGATCCTGAAGTGTTTCATTTTATTCAATGAATAGATAAATAAACCACATTTATGAATAATTACAGTTTGTCTACATCATTCATGTGTGCTGCGATTAAAGTGTATGTGCTGAAGTTCTGTGTTTATTCAAGTACAGTAAGTACCTCATAATTGCACTTAAGTAAAGTATTATGACCAAAAGTGGGAGTCCAACAAGAAGAGGGCCCAGCTCAGGAAGTTCAACTTACCTGATTCATTTTTAGTTTTTTCTCTGCACCTCCATCACTGTGTGGTTTGGATTGGACACCAAACAGGACAGAAACAGACGACAACCTGCCCTCCATTCAGGACTTATACATGTCCAGAGTCAGGAAACATCACTGCAGATCCATCACACCCTGAAACACAAATATCCTCTGCACCTGTAAATAATTTATATTATATATTCAAATTGTAATGCACTGTTTTTTAACATGTAAACATCACCATTGTCACAAACCATTGCTTGCTGTAATAATTATATTTATCTCAACATCCTTTGCACTCCTACCATTACACAATTATTACACTAGTATTTGGTAGTGTTACCTTCTCCAGTTGGGTTCAGGGGGTGAGGAGAGAAACAACCCAGAGAAAAATAGAAAGAGCAAGTAGCTAAACAAATGAAGAACAAGAACAAACAAGCAGAACGCAAAATCACTTAAGTAACACAGAGACCACAAAACAACAGATAGCTACCCTTAAATAACAGTAAAAGCTGATTCAAAAGATACAGATAACTAACACTGCACAGAAATGGAAAGTCAAACTAAAATTACAACACCTCCCTCCAAAAGGGAGTCACACAACCACACGTCTACCTCACACAGACCAATGCAGCCACATTTCCAAACAGGCCTGTCTGCAGCTTCTCTCCTGCTCCTTATACACCAGCCTGATGGGAAAGTGGATTCAGCCTCTCTCAATCAGCAGCTGCACTGAAGGGAAGGGCAGTATCTGGAGGCACACAGGAGAGACAGCAAGCAGAAAACACCACAACGCACAAAATTATGGCCGGACACAAATGATCACGTGCTAACTTTAGCACGTTATTGGTAACCAACTGGAACAATGATTTGGTACACTGCCCGAGTCCTCACCCGAACCATCTGCTGCATCATTCAACTGTGATACCCACTTCCACATTAACAGCCCATTATCCACCAGGAATGGCTGATTCTTGTAGCAGCACATTTGTTTAAAGATGGGTCATTTTTCTGGGCACTGATGAATGCTCCATGGGTCAGTCTACTAACCAGGTTAGATTCAACATGAACATGGTGGGGTGGGGTGGGGGGGGGGGGTGCAGGCTCGAAACTCATCCCAATACAGCTTACTGTTGTGCTCTAACCACGGGCAGACTTGGCACTCACAGACAGGACACTGGAAAAAATTACTGTGAGCCACCGGTATCTTGCAAAACTGTGACCAGATGCTGTGAGAGATACATAGCCATTAAAGAGGAAGGATTTGAAACATTCATTGTGCGTTGTTGGAGCAGCACGTCTGCTGAATCCACCTCTTTCTGTCTGACTGTATTTTCAACTAACACAGGGTTTAGTTTGACTTTACAAGCAGACTGCAGGTCACTAATTAAACTGGACTTTGTGACGTAATTCAATCCTTGCAGGAACGTGTCCAGGCAGTTGCTCGGGCTGCCTTGATTGCCACTCCAGTTTTCTAGACTACGATTGGTTGTGTGTGATTTTCCCATGTACTGCACACATTTTTCACTTGCTGTTGAGATGCAAAAGAGGTATTATGAAACTTGTGCTGAATCTTCCCTTTGCTGTGTCTGTACTTTATAGAGCACCACTGTACTTATGCACTGTGCACCACCGTATTTATGTTCAGTTTATGAAAAGACTGCAGGTCACTGATTGGACTCATCACTGCAGTTCTTCTTTTCAGAGGTGGCTCTCATTGAATGTCACATCCAGCCTGTCCAGTGATTCTGGTTTTTGGGTTACACCTCAGACTGAAATTTGGTTCTTACATTTCACCACTGGTTGAACAGCTACCACAGTCTTTACTCTCAGTTCACCAACAGACCACAAGTTCCTGCCTGAACTCAGTTTAAGACTGTAACAGACCATAATAATCCTTCATGATAATCCTCTTTACAGTGAAACATAAAGTGACTTTATTATTTGAATATGAAGCCTCAGAGAGATTTAATGAGACACTTGAAGTCAAAGTGGAACAAACTGATGAAGAGACAAACTGGAACAAACGGGCATGTCCAGGCAGTAAACTTGAAAACCCTGAAATCTGATTGGTCAGCCCAGGTGCCAATCTAGTATCCTAAACTACGGTTTGCTATTTTCCCAGTCAGAGGCGGGATCTTCAAACACTGTGGTAGTTTCCTCCTGAGAGGCTGCAAACAGATAACCAGTAAACCTCTCACACATTCAGAAAAAGAAACACAAACCACATCAGTGGTTCACACAGTTGTTGCTGTAGAAAAGCTGTAAAAGCTGTAGCTGGTTAAAAAGTGCCCCATCTTTTTCTTTTTTTTATGATAACGTCCTTCAGGTCTGTTATCATCTCAGCCTGACAGCATGTCATCAGTGACTGTAATGAGAGCTGTTTGTCTGTGCTGTGTAACTTTGTGGGCCTGAGGAGGTGCACTGTATGTATATCATGCACACATGCAGCTCATATAAAACAACATCATGTATGAAGGAATGTATTTTGGCAGTGACAATAGTCCTCACATAGAAAGAAAAGGCTAACTATGACTGACTGGACTTACAAATAAATTACTACTTTAATGAGTCAGTGGAAACTCACTGTTGAGTAGAAACATTTTCCAAACATGTTCTCCTCATACAGCAAAGCACACGTGATGATTAATTTGGTCACAGAGTCATCAACAGATAAAACTTCCCTTTGCCAACCTGACATCAGTAAACATGCGGTTTTCAGCAGTTCCTCTTCTCTCACTGATTCTTTCCTCTTTCAGCTATTTGTTTCTTGCTCACTGTTTTCAGTTGCTTTATTTCTCTGTTCAGCAGTTTCTCATCACCACAGAAAGTGAAGCAGCAACTTGTTTGACAGACAAAAGACTGCAACAGACCATAATAATCCTTCATAATAATCCTCTTTACAGTGAAACATAAAGTGACTTTATGATTTGAATATGAAGCCTCAGAGAGATTTAATGAGACACTTGAAGTCAAACTGGAACAAACAGGGGCGTGTCCAGGCAGTAAACTTGAAAACCCTGAAATCTGATTGGCCAGGTGCCAATCTAGTATCCTAAACTATAGTTCGCTATTTTTCCAGTTAGAGGCGGGACCTTCCCACAGTTTGATCTAATGTGTTTCATTCAGTGTGACTGCAAGCAGCAAAGTTTCTGGTCCGTGATCCTGAGACATGGTTCCTGTTTTTTGTTTTTTTGGCTTCTACTCATGTTGTCTCTCCACTGTGAGATATATATAAATATGTATATATGTTTCTATACATATACACACATACACACATCTCTCTATCAGCTCCAAGTGAACTGTACCAGCCTTTCACACCTGGCTGCCCCTCGCTCTACAGTATCTCTCTCTGCAGTAAACCCCCGAGGCAAGCGTCTCCTCCCAGCAAACAGTCTGATGGGTGGAGTTTGCTTGTCAGGGAGATTCAGCTCACCTCTAAATCTAAATATTACTTTTCACGTATCATATATGAAGAGTTCATTTATTAAATGATAAAAGCCATTTTTATACTGAATAAACCAACAAAAATGTGATTTCTGATAATAAAGACAAACGGCGACATCTCTTACTTCAAAAGATCCCCTCAGATATGTTCTCTTATTAAACAGCTGCATGCTCTGAATTTTATTCTAATAAATAAGAACAGTGGGACCGATCACGTTCACACTGATGTGGTTTTCGATGCTTCAGCTCGGGCAGATCCGAGTGTGTAGTTTCATATATTGTTATCATACAGGACTGTTGTGCTCCATAATGTGGATTAGCACTGAATGTCCTCTGTGATCATTTATAACCTGAATCAGACAGGCTGGTCCAACATCAAGTGTGCTGCAGCCAGAAACTCATTTTTCATCTTTTCTGTGTGTGTCGGCCCCTCTGACATTAACAGAGTTAACAGATGGTCAGTCTGAACCTGCTGACAGGTTTCACCTTTTTATCAGATCTTATCTTCTGTCCCTCTCAATTACTCACACAATCTTTGTATTTCTTTAAAGAATCAAAATGATCATCGTTCATCTTTAAAGTGTCTCCTGAGTAAAGCTGTGGACTCAAAAGTCCAAATGTCCATTTGAAATGTCCTGAAGAAGAAGGAGCTCCAACCAAACATGCAGATACAAGTTTGTTCAAATTGTTCTTCACATGACTCCACATGATCTGATTCAACACGTAGACTACGATGATGTGATGCAATTTGATATGGTTCAGAGTTTGAATTAACTTCATTGTTTCCTAAGCAAACAGTAAATCAAGAATTTAGTAAAACTCACTGCTGAGGGGAAAAACTGATTTTGTTTGCATATGAACTATAATATTCATTTAAAAAACTTTCACAAACAGGTCTTTAATAACTGATTTCTGATGTAAAAAGCAAAAGGTAAACTATTATTGGCAGTCTTCAGCAGTATCATATCACCTCTCACACTAAACTGAAGACATAAGTTCTACCTATCAAATGTGGAAAAGGTCTTGGATGTAGATGTTTCCACATTCAGGTGAGGATTTCAATCAGTCGTGCTGACTGTGGACTTTTCAAATGACATTTGTCCAGGTGAAGATATTCGGAGTCTGAAGGTGAGCTGACAGCTGACACACACCGGTACACACCTCTGTAGCAGCCTGACAGCAGTGAAGACTGCAGAGAGCCCAGAGGACGACCCAGTATAAATATTAAGTTATTGGTGTTAAAGGATTAAACACATTCTGAATAATAAATGCATGAGACCTCTACTAATAATTACATGTAAATAAATCAGGTTTTACCGAGGCAGAGATGTAAACTCTTTTCATCGAGGCGTCGTGAAGTTTTATCCCGGAGCACCAATGCACATCGGTGAGTCTCACCAGCACAGAGAAAGTGTAGAGTGAGACCTGGTCGGTCATGGCTCAGCTTTTATGAGTGGAGAGAGGGCGGTACACTTTACACTGATGTAAGACGAGTGCTGAATCTGCCTCTTGTTGGGTGATCACAACTACCTACCAGGAATGGAAAACTTGTCTCTTTCCTCTTTAACTCCTCTGGTTTCTTGTTGGAGAGAAGAACTGAGCCTCACAGACCGGATTATATTTTCTTTATTTGTCTGAAGACACCAAACAAGGTAATATATGTGTGTGTGTGTGAGAGAGAGAGAGATCAGACAAGCTGTTAACTCCTAATAAAGTGGTCTGTTGTCTCAGTAAAGACTCAGTTCAACAACAACAGTTTTCATGTGATTCACTGAGTGAAGACAGATCCTCCTAAAACCTGATCCACCTAAAAAGCAGCTCTGTGTTAAACAACAGCAGGAACAGTTTGAGAAAACTGTCAAACTGTTTTATTCTTTAAAACAATAACTCAAAAATGAAATGCTCATTTCCTCTGAGTGTCAACAATACAACACAAACTGTAAATCTGCTGTGAGATAGTGAGTTCAGCTTTGTACAAAGTATTGAGGGACGCCACAGTCCAAGCTCAGTGACTCCACAAAGAGGTAGACCAACAAGGATTTCAATCAATTTAATCAATATTATATTTAATAATCTGTAGTCTGTAAGTCGGTGATGGTTGCTGTGAAGACTGAATGTGACCTGATGAAGTTTGAAGGGAAACAGAAAGAACAGACATATAGAAGATAAGCTATGCAAACAAGATGCTATCTGTCAGTTCCGATGGCTCCACCCTTATTTACCTACACATGACTGCAAACTGGAAAAAAAAACAGCAGCGAGCAGGAACAATGAAACAGGCTGTAACATGAGATCAAGATCTGTGGTAAAAACAGGAAGTTGTAGGTGTACTACACAGAGTCACCACTAGGTGGTGGCTTTGTTCCTTCCTGCAATGTCCACATACGTTTGTCCTCTTCCTGTTTTATTCCATGTGAATCTAAATGTAGTCGTTGTTTGATTTTGATTTGTGGAAGCACACATTGAAGCAAACAGCTGCTGATGCATTTTTACTGAGTCACCATCAAAGATGTTGGGTTGAACTCTCCATGTCCTGCTCTTCAGCCAGCAGCCCTGCAGCTCAGTGAACACCTGGATCCACATGTTGTCATGTTTCCTGCTGATGGTGGACACTTTAACCACTGGCGCCATCTTGTGACAGAAAGACATTAGTGCAGCTCACAGACTTTTGATTGGACTAGAAATGTTGGATGTGTTGATGAAAAGAAAGTTGTCATTTGTGTGGTTGGAGCTCAGCTTGTCTTTTGTCATCAGCATGGAGGCTTGGTGTCCAGTCAGGAAATCCTTTGGTCAGCTGTGTGTAATAAGCAGGAGAATAAATCCAAAGGAGGATTGTAATGACTAAAGACAGACTGGAGATGTTTCTTCTCACATGTGAGGACTGAACTTTGAGCTCATGTGTTTGTGACTCTTCACCTCTGTCTCCTCTCACAGGGAGAAGATGATCTGCAGGATCCTGCTGCTCATCACGCTGACCTCCTGTGTCTGTGGTTAGTTTACATCTTCACTTTATTCTCCACAAAGACTAAAGACTAAATACACTTTGACACTTCACACTTTAAAGGCTCACATGTTAAAGCTGTCACTTTGTCTGCTCCTCCTCACTTTCCCTCTCTGTCTCCTCAACAGGAACATTTGTAGTGAATGTGACACAGAGCTCCTATCAGGCAGAGGAGAACCAGAACATCACACTGGAATGGACGTTCACCATCAAAAAGGAAAGACCCCTCACGTCCCTTTCCATCTATTGTGAAACATATGTTGATCGCAAAGCCTTGTTCCACCTCCATGAAGGTGTTGAGGTCCCAGAGTCTCAGGATGAACATTTTGCAGGACGAGTCCAGTTTGACAAAGACGTCCTCAGAGAAGGACGAATCAGACTTCATGTGTCCAGACTCAGGACTGATGACTCGGGCCTGTACCTGTGTGAAGTGAGCACAAACTACGGTGTCAGCTATGGTGAATGTTGGCTAATTATCACTGGTAAGTTGATTCAATAGAACTTTAACAGACACACCATTTTAACTCTGCGTTGTGTCTTGGTTATTTTTTTAATAAATGAGAACCTGAGATGAAAAGTATTGTGGACCACGACAGTCAGGAACATTGATGCTCTGATCCAAAACACATCTGGACTGAAGAAATAAGCAAAGTAGTGGACCAAAACTGCAATATTTCCATCCACAGAGCTGCTGGAACTCCATCATAATTATCTAGAAGCCTAACAGTAAAACTCCATCCATCCATCCATTTTCTTACATTTATCCAGGGCTGGGCATGTGAGGGCAGCGGGCTAAGCAACGTGGCCCAGACATCCCTCTTCCAAGGTATTCCAACTGTGCCCCTGCATCCTGAGACGTTCCCAAGACAGATGAGATATTTCATGCCTCCAGCATGTTCTCATGTGGTCTTTTACCCTGTGGCATACCCATTAGACCTCCAAAAGGAGGCAGCCAGGAGGCATCCTGATCAGATGCTTGAACCACCTCAACTGGCTCCTTTAAACATGAAGGACCAGTTGCTTTACTCTGAACTTCCTCTTAATGTCTGAGCTCCTCACCCGATCCCTTAGGCTGAGCTCAGCCACCCTGTGGAGGAAACTCATTCTAGCCACTTGTATCTGCGACCTCAATCTTTCAGTCACTACCCAGAGCTTATGACCATAGGTGACCGATGGGACATAGATTGATTGGTAAATCAAAAACTTTGCCCTCTGGCCCAGCTCTCTCTTCACCACCATAGTCAGGTACAGTGTCTGCTGCATTACTGCAGATTCTACACCAATCCACCTGTCAATCTCATGCTCCATCTTTTACCCTCACTCGTGAACAAGACAAGACCCAGAGAGCTACTTGAACTCCTCCTCCACCTGAGGCAGGATCTCACTCCCAGCTCAGAGGGAGCAATCCACCCTTTTCCAGCTGAGAACCATGGCCTCACAGTTGGAGGTGCTGACTCTCATCCCAACTGCTTCACACAGAAGCCAACAGCCAACAGAACCACATCATCTGCAAACAGCAGAGATGCAATTCTGAGGTCCCCAAACTGAAAACGGTGGTCCTCCCCCTGACTGTGCCTTGAGATCCTCCATTAATATCACAAACATGATTAGTGATAAGGGGCAACCTTGGTGGAGGCAAAGACCGACTGAGAACATGTTTAACTTTGTGTTTGTTCCACGGCCACAACAGAATGTGCATTATTCCTCCTGATCTGATGTTTGACAATTGGTTGGACCCTCCTTTCCAGCACCCTGGAGAAAACTTTCTCGAGGAGGCTGAGTAGTGTGATACCCCGATAATTGGAACACAACCCCTTTTTAAAAAAGGAGACCACCACCCCGTCTGCCACAGTAAAATTTCACGTCTTTAATATACGTATCATAGCTCCAGTAATCAAGTTATTAATTAACTATTTATGTCCTTTACAGCAGCTGCTTATGAGCAAAAAACTCAGAGACCAACAGAGAAGTCCACAACCAGAGAGTCCACAACCAGAGAGTCCAGGAAAGACCGGCCTCTATATTGGACTGACAGCAACAGCTCTACTGGCTCTGTGTGTCGGGCCTTCAGTCTCCAAATTATTTTAAGAAATGTATTGATAAGAGAGAAAACGTCCCTGCAGCTGTACAGATGTTGAGTTTGTCAGAGAAAAATAACCTGCAACTCTCTATCAGAATGAGTCCTCAGAGTGTTGGATCAGGACCTGAGACATAAAACCCAGAGACAGACTCCTCGACTTTCTCTACCTCCAACATCTGTTTTAAGAGAAACAAATCTACCTGTGATGTGAAATATTTATTTGTATATAAATGATGTGCACATGTGGGTTTGAATTTATATGAAATGACAGTTAACATGAGCTCAGAAGTAGAAGCTGAGAAAAGACGTGTCGACAGTCTCTGTCTGGTTGATGTAGCTACAAGACTCCATTCAAGATGGTCCACTGTAAGCTTTCTAAAGCTTCATAGTTATTTGACTTCTCACTATATGTGAAGCCTTTTCAGAGGGATCATTCAGATTTAGCTGTTTGTTGGTTCACTCATTGATCACTCTGTTCTCCCTCCAGCTGTCATCAATCATCAGGCTTATTGTTTTGTGTCTCTACTGATGGATGTTGGTACAAAGCTCTGCTTTTCCTAATGTGCTGTTTGTAATGTGTACACACTGGAAATAAATCCTTATTGATATGAGAGAAGTTGTTCTGATTCTGTGTGGAAGTGGAAATCTTTTATTCTCAGACTCCCAGAAGTTGCAGAGAATTCATCAAAAAGAGTTCATCAACAATCAAAGATAATAAAATTATTGACACTCTACACTACAGGCTGCAGTCATGAGGAGAAGATGGAAACACACAAGAGATGTTTTTATGTTTGTCTTTAAAGAGTTTCTAGAAAATAACACACAAAAAACATTTTATTAATCCACTTTGTCGCGGAGGCAACAGTTGTCTTGAACCAGTTTCTTGCAAATATTTTGTTTTCAGATGCATTTGTCATGGGAAATGCTCGACTCCTCTAAAGATTTATTAGAAGTTTGATTTCACTCTGAAACTTTTCTTCAGGTGTCATTGAAAAGAGGCTTTATTTGACTGATTATAAAGGATTATAAAGTTAATAAATGTTATGTGGTTGAACTTTTATGACCCACAGAAGCTGAATAAATTCATCCCAAATATTCCAGAAACAACACACACACACACACACACACACACACACACACACACACACACACACACACATTTCATTCACATTAATTTAAACATTTGTCTGCTTTAATGACATAATTACATCACAGTAATCTTCAGTTTCTGCATGTTCAAAATGTTCATTTAAAACATAAAGACACTTAACCCGTGAACAGACAATTTTATTTTTTGATTCATGTTTCTGTCATGTTAAAACACATTTTCAGTGACTGCACACTGTTCACCCCCCTACACATTTATATGACATATGTGGTGTCCAGCTCCACTGGACCTGCACGTAATAAAAAAGTGGGAATTGTTGGTGCTGTTACTTTGACTCTGTCCTCCTCCGACCTGTCAGTGTGTGTGTGTGTGTGTGTGTGTGTGTGTGTGAGTGTGTGTGTGTGTGTGTGTGGAGCTTTTCATGATGAGGATTTAAATAAAAAACATTTTATTATGAAAAACTTTATTGAACAGAGGTTAAAATGAAAAAGGGCAAAAAGAAAAAGTTCTCTGATTAGCTTTACATATTACAAAAGATTGATGAGGCATCCTTTCAAAATAAATGTTTCCTTCATCAACTGTGCTGAAAGACTTTTTTACACTTTCTCGTTACATTAATTTTACTTTTTTTTTGTTTGTGAAGCATCAAAGTTGTTGCTATTTTTATGTGACAGATGGAAAAATGTGCAATATCAGCGAGTCATATCCAGATTTTATTGCCTCATTTTCAGTATTTGTCCATGCTGATATCTGAGCCTTTCATGCTATATTATATTTTATGTTTATGATGGTTGCTGTCAGTTGTAGCAGCTGTATTATAGTATAGTTGTATTTTCTTAAGTTTTATGTTTAAAATGTCATTCAAACATGGTTAGTTATCAGTGTAGTAGTTACCTGACGTCTCCAGCAGGGGGAAGATGTTGAGTTAAGTTCAGGGACACGACCTCTGCACTTTATTCAAACCCTCCTTTTTTCAGGCATGTTTTATGTGCAGTTTTATTGCCTGCCAGCCAATGGGAAATTTGATACTGTGTGCATGTTATAAAATAATCTCACACAGATTGCTGAGCCGACTCTGATCCATCTGCTGAGCTGTAACTGTTCTCAGATACACCACTTAAAGACAGAGGAACACTTGTTTACCAGAGTGAAACGGTAAAGAGCAACCAACCCAGCTGCTGTTGTTGCTGCTGTTACTCCCAGTCCACAATAGAGGGCGATCCCTCTCCAACTTTCTGAGTCTGGTCTCTCAGGTTCAGTCTCAGGTTCAGTCTCAGGTTCAGTCTCAGGTTTGGGCCGAATGTGTCGCTGCTGTAAAGAAACAAATGAAGTCATTCATGTGAAAAAACGACATTTCACTAAGATACAAAACCAAACATCCACAACAGAAATGCCAGTCTGAAGGCACCTTTGAAGAACTTGTCCAGTCTGTCAGTCTGGGGTCTGCTGAGACCATCTGACCTCTCGCTGTGTTTTCTAAAATACTACTGAGACTCTAGTTCTCCACCTGGAAAACTGATCCAGGTACAGTTTCCTCTCATACTGATGACGTTCACACAGTATTCCTCTGGTTAGTCACACTGTTTTTGGTTTGATTTAAGGTCAGATGGTTGGTGAGGTTGTGTTTCTGTTTTAGTTTCAGGTGAAGTTAGTTGTAACTCTAGTTTTAGAGTCCTCTTTTCCATTTAGTGTTTGTAAATGTGTGTTACTCAACAACACCCTCCAGCCTCTTTATACTTTGTAGTTTTCCTCTTTTGTTGGACTACTTTACTTTAAGGTTCAAGTGAGAGCCTGATGCCTCCTCACAAACATCGTAGTGGTACGAGCAGTGTAACAAACTAAATACATGCTTTGACTGTGTCGATCATTTCTGCTCCCTGAGAACAACATGGGACTGAACTGAACTGTCTGAGGTGACAAACATTCAAAGAAGGCTGATGAGTTGAACCAGTTGACCTGTGGTTTGTTCATGAACTGAAAATAAACACTGCGACCTGAAATTCATCACTTATTGGACACCAGCCAAAAGTGAAACACATCACACTGCGAGCTGTGCTGCAACACTGGCATGACTCACCCTGTTCAAGTACCGCTCTAATGAGCTTACATAAAATAACTCTGGACCCAGTATTTTACCTACACACTTGTAAAGGGAGGGGTGAGGGCAGGAGTGATCAGTAGGTTCCTCGATGCCACTAAATCCTACATACAGATCCTTTAAGGTCAGAATTCAACCACAGAAAGCTGTTCCTTTTATTCTTTCAGTAGGAATCTTCCTGGTGCATTGTGGTTCTTGTATTGGGCCTATTAAAGATTAAAAAGGTCTGTTTTGTTTCAACGATCTTATCCCTGATTTTTTGTTTTCTGAACCAGCTGTTCCTGCTGCTGTTTAACACAGAGCTGATTTTTAGGTGGATCAGGTTTTAGGAGGATCTGTCTTCAACTCATAGAATCACATGAAAACTGTTGTTATTGTTGAATCATCTCCTTTGTTATTTTCTTAGGAGAGCAGGACAGGACTCAGATGCAGAAAGAACAAGACAGAGCTGATGTGGACTAAGATAGGCAGGCAGGTTTAGCAAAGGACTGAAGGGAAACAGGCGTGAAAAGCAATACTTGTAGGAGTGCTAAACACCTAAACACTATTGTAACTGTGCCAAGGAATGAGACAACCAGGGTGGATTCAGCAGAAGATGGACACCAGCCACATCAGACTGGCTGTGCTCCAACACCACATGCAAAAGGTTGAATGTTGGAAACTTGTTCACAGGAATGTGAACTGAAATGCATCGTCACAGGATGCATCACTGTCTGAATATTATTATAGTCAAAAGCCATGTTGGCTTTTAGCATTTTTACATGAAGCATTATTTACCAATACATTTTTTAACTGTTACAGTGAGTGTTTTATTTCGCATGTAAGTTGTTTTTCTTTGTATGAAGTTTTTATCTGGCTTTGATTGGCTGTTTTTAACCGGCTGAGTTTAAAATGTGTGACAAAGACACATTCAGAAAGACGACTCGACCTCATCCTCGACTCCATAACTGGTGAAACAGAAAGAAGCTTCTTGACACCAAACGGTGTAAACATGGCAGGTGTACAGGCCTCAAACCCTAAAAGCTGTACATTCCTTCAAGAAGACCAGGTATCTGTCTTGGTGAAATGTAAGAATGTAAGAAACAAATTTATCTTTTTGTCTGTTACAAGACACAGCAGGAGATTTGCACGTTGATTTTATCGTGATATTTTATCCAAACAGGTTCATTTATTTTGTACTGTGACTATTTTTAAAGTGCATTGTTTTCTTTTGTATGGAGCATACGTTTTGGAGTGAATGATTTATATGACATTCATGTGGTGCCACTGTGTTGTGATTGGTCAGCTTATTTATCTTTAAAATTAAGATTTTAAACACATGAATGTGACAAAGTGAAAGATAATATTAGTGATTAGTAATCAATATCATTGGTGGAGAGTTTGGATGTGACCAGAGTGCTGCTGGTTTGACATAATCTGGATTGTGACAGGAGAAGAACGTCATGTTGTAGTGGTGGATTTTCTGAGGATGAAGATGTGGATCTTGAATGGACGAGAACTGTGAGTTAAAGGAAAGAAGGAGGAAGGAAAAGAGCAGAGACAGTGACTCTGTCAGACAAAGAGGAAGTGGAAGATGTTGAGGAAAGACTCGATGTACAGAAACAAACTAATGATGGAAGAGTTTAAGATCATTCTTTACTTTGAAACTGGACAAGAAATCCCATCTGTTAGTCTGATTGTTGACAGCACAACAGGTGTGATGAAGTGAAGGAGGATTTTAAAAGTTCTTTTAAATCAGGTGGAGAGCGACACTGGCTAATCAAGAGACTTAAAAAGTGTATTAACGTGTAGTTAAGGTGTAATTAAAATGTATTAACTACCAATGCTCATGAATTAAAATACAATGTGGTAAAGCTTTTTAAAATGAAACAGATAATATTAGTCTGCTAAAAACTCCTAAAATCCTAAAATAACTTGTAAAATACCTCACTATTGGTTTCTAAGACTAAACTTCATCTCCGATCAATCAAGGTGCAGGTATTTAGTGGGATGATGGAAGTTAAAACACACCATGCAAACACAGTTCAACTTAAAAGCATGTGACTAAAACCAAGTACACAAATACTACATAAAAAGACACAGAAATAAAACATGTAAAATCATTTCATATAAAACAGCTTCCACAGTGTGACAGTTAAATCAGAGTTGTGCTGTTTGTTCCAGTTTCAATAAACTCTGACTGACTCAAAGACTGTTTCAAAGCAACAAACCGACAGTGAGGGTGAAAAAAACAAATTCCTGACATGACAAAGAAGAGAATCACTGGACTGTCTGGATGTGACGTGTTCAAAGACGAGTCCAATCAGTGAGCTGCAGTCTGCTCCTGAACTAATACTGAAACTAAACGCTAAACAAAATAGTGACGTTGCAGGGGCGGATCCAGCACGAATTTGACACCGGCCAAAAGTGAGAGAGTCACAAACCACAGAAAATATGAGCCTAAATAGACTTTCCCTGTTGCAGTACCGCCTGTTTGTACTAGAAAGTAAAAAATATATCACATATTTCAGTCCACTCCTTCAATGGGAAAACAGGAGTGCACTGCTGGTGGGAAGAAACCAGTAACCAGGTTAGATTTAACATGAACATGGTGGGGGGGTGCAGGCTCGAAACTCATCCCAATACAGCTTACTGTTGTGGAGCTCTTCTTCTTCAACCACGGGCAGACTTGGCACTCACAGGCAGGAAACTGGAAAAAATGACTGTGAGCCACCGGTATCTTGCAAAACTGTTACCAGATGCTGTGAGAGATACAGAGCCATTAAAGAGGAAGGATTTGAAACATTCATTGTGCGATTGTTGGAGCAGCACGTCTGCTGAATCCACCTCTTTCTGTCTGACTGTATTTTCAACTAACACAGGGTTTAGTTTGACTTTACAAGCAGACTGCAGGTCACTAAATAAACTGGACTTTGTGATATAATTCAATCCTTGCAGGAACGTCTCCAGGCTGTTGCTCGGGCTGCCTTGATTCACTCCAGTTTTTGAAACAGATCTGTGTGAGTCAGAGATTCATTGATTTGTTTGTCAGAAGATGAAACTGACAAAGAAGAAAGTGAAGCAGCAACTTAACAGGTTCAGACTCCAGACCATCTGTTAACTCTGTCATAATGTCAGAGGGGCCTCTTTACAGGAAACATTTTCTGGCTGCAGCACACTTGAATGTATGACCAGCCTGTCTGAGAGATTTAAATGAGACTGAGAAGAACAGTGTTGGAACTGATAAGAGGACAAAGTCTCTACAGACAGGACCGAGACGGATTATATTTTCTTTATTAATCTGAAGACAACGCTGCAGACCTCTGCCTTCACCAAACAAGGTAATGTGTGTGTGTGTGTGTGTGTGTGTTTGTGTGTGTGTCTGTGTGTCTGTGTGTGTGTGTGTGTGTGTGTGTGTCTGTGGGTGTGTGTGATGTGTGTGTTATGTGAAGCAGCAGTTTCAAGCTGCAGCTGATCGTGTCAGTGTGAACGAATAAAATTCAGATCGGTCCCATGCAGTCATATCTGAGCAGCAAGTCTTAATGAACATATTATGAGGGATCTAGTGACAGTATAAAAATGTTTTATCATTTAATAAATGAACTCTAGAACTCTTGTTTGCTGAAAGACATTAGTGCAGCTCACAGACTTTTGATTGGACTAGAAATGTTGGATGTGTTGATGAAAAGAAAGTTGTCATTTGTGTGGTTGGAGCTCAGCTTGTTTTTGTCATCAGCATGGAGGCTTGGTGTCCAGTCAGGAAATCCTTTGGTCAGCTGTGTGTAATAAGCAGGAGAATAAATCCAAAGGAGGATTGTAATGACTAAAGACAGACTGGAGATGTTTCTTCTCACATGTGAGGACTGAACTTTGAGCTCATGTGTTTGTGACTCTTCACCTCTGTCTCCTCTCACAGGGAGAAGATGATCTGCAGGATCCTGCTGCTCATCACGCTGACCTCCTGTGTCTGTGGTTAGTTTACACCTTCACTTTATTCTCCACAAAGACTAAAGACTAAATACACTTTGACACTTCACACTTTAAAGGCTCACATGTTAAAGCTGTCACTTTGTCTGCTCCTCACTTTCCCTCTCTGTCTCCTCAACAGGAACATTTGTAGTGAATGTGACACAGAGCTCCTATCAGGCAGAGGAGAACCAGAACATCACACTGGAATGGACCTTCACCATCAAAAAGGAAATGACTCTCACCTCCCTTTTTATCTTCTGTGAACTATTCAGTGATCACTTCACCCTGTTTCATCTCCATGAAGGTGCTTGAGGTCCCAGAGTCTCAGGATGAACATTTTGCAGGACGAGTCCAGTTTGACAAAGACGTCCTCAGAGGAAGGACGAATCAGACTTCATGTGTCCAGACTCAGGACTGATGACTCGGGCCTGTACGTGTGTGAAGTGAGCACAAACTACGGTGTTCAGCTATGGTGAATGTCGACTCAATGTCACTGGTAAGTTGATTCAGTAAAAATAGACGTCTGAGTTTAGCATGTTAGCGTAGCTGGCCTAACACGACACACCATCCAGCTGTTAATCTCTGCGTTGTGTCTTGGTTGTGTGTGAACGAAGAATGGGATGAAGGCGACTGCTGCTTTGCCAACCAAACACAATAATGTCAGTACAGCAACTTGTCACGCTCTGGTTTAACATGCACACCTTTAAAGGAGAAACAAAGAAAGCAGCAGACGCATGAGAAACCACCTGCGTGCTGCTATAGCCTAGCTTATGAGCCACGGCTAACAAACTGCCAAAGTGCCGAACTCAATGAAAAATACATTTATATGACAAGATAAACATTTTACCACAAGAGACCAACATCAGCAACTTATTCAAAGTAATATAAAAGTCCCTGTCTAGTGTTTTACCGTTTTACACAACAATGACAGGAGTGACAACAAAGCCTTACGTCTCCTCAGCAACTCATCAGCAGACTGAAGAAATAAGCAGGAAGTAACACAGTGAGAAACTACCATCAAAATAAAAGACGACTAACAAAATAAAAGCTCCCCAAAATGAATGAACATTCAAAACTGAACGTACAATGAAAATACAATAAAACAATGGGATTTTGGTGGAATATAAATCTATTACATATACACATACAACACATGGGCTACATTAGCATGTTAACATTTGATAATCAACACTAAACACTCGACTTTGATCCAAACACATCTGGACCAAAGTGGTGGACCGATCAACATTTCCATCCACAGAGCTGCTCAAACTGTCCATCATAATTATCTAGAACTCAACAGTAAAACTTCACCTCTTTAATTTGCACATCAGAGCTCCAGCTAAGTAAAAAATGATGATTTATGTCCTTTACAGCAGCTGCTGATGAGCCCGAACATCAGAGACCAACAGAGAGTCCACAACCAGAGAGTCCACAACCAGAGAGTCCACAACCAGAGAGTCCATGGAGGAAGGATCGGCCTCTATGTTGGACTGACAGCATCAGTAGCTCTACTGACTCTTTGTGTCCTCAGTCTTTGTTTTAACAAATCTTCTGATAAAAAAGGAACCGAAGAAACCCCCACAGGACTCTGCCTCTCTATCAGAACGATTCCTCAGAGAGTTGGATGAAGACCTGAGCCATAAAACCAAGAAGCAGAATCCACAACTCTCTACCTCCAACATCAACTCTCTACCTCCAACATCAACTCTCTACCTCCATCATCAACTCTCTACCTCCAGCATCAACTCTCTACCTCCGTCATCAACTCTCTACCTCCAACATCAACTCTCTACCTCCATCATCAACTCTCTACCTCCAGCATCAACTCTGTTGGTGTCACATGTTCATGTTTTAAATATCATTCCTGTTACTGAGCGCTTTAGTTCAGAATTAGTTCTCACAGAAGTCATATCTCCACTCCTTGGTGTCAATAATGCTGATGTCAGACTTCTCACATTTTATGTCAAACAGCATCAATTACAACACTATCAGCTGTGGAGGTGAAGTCATTTGAACATTTTGGACTTCTCTTCACCTGCAGCTGTTTGGATCTTAAACACACAGCTACTCTGAATGTTACACTGAAGTTTAGATGTCTTTGAACAGCTCAGACACACTGTCAGGTCAGGTAGCAGCCATCAAGTATAAAATAAAGAGCGAGTGATTATTTGAAGCTGAGCTTCTTGTGTCGCAGCACAATCTAAAGCCATGAGCTCTATTTCTCTTCCACATGGACGGAGGGAAAAAACTGACTCGTTCTGTGGTTATAAGCTGTTTTTTATTTTAAACATTGTTCTTGTTGTGAGCTTTATACTAACTTTTAAATTTTACACGTTAAAATGTTTTGTAATGTTTTTCAGTCCCATGTTGTTCTCAGGTAGCAGAAATGATCGACACAGTCGAAGCATGTATTTAGTTTGTTACACTGCTTCGTACCACTACGATGTTTGTGAGGAGGTATTAGGCTCTCACTTTAGCACTGAAGCATTTCACTTTTCTCTTTCTTTGTTTATGATTATTTTATATGTGTATCTTTCTCTTTACATGCTTACTTTGAATTATTTTGCCAAATTTGTTGTTTTTAAATATTACTTGACCTTTGTTTAAAATGTGATGAGTGATCACCACTGTGTTGGAACGGTTTATATGCATTTGCAGTATGATTTTTAGGTCTGTAGAGGGCATGTTTCGTTTATTTATGTGTTTTTTCCTATAGTCTGTGTCGGCCAATACCTAGTTATAGGACGAGAAGTAAAGGGAAGTTGTTCTTCTTCTCCTTACCGAGAGAAATGTTTTTAGCATACAAGTGCTAACTCTTCCTCCAATTGTTTGTTTGCAGCCCTTGTAGTGGCAATATAAGTTAGTGACCTATTATTTATCATTGTTATAGTGCAAACTGTTTCGTAGCATTTGACACAATCTGTGTAATTTTGTTAATACAACGATCGAGATTCTTGGACTCTGCTCTGCCATAGATCTGTGATACTAGATCCGCTACGTCCACGATTGTATGTTAACTCATTTAAATGACAACTATTTTGTATCGCTTGTTAATTGATGCTTTTTGTTTATTTATGTTTATTTAATATAATCCTTTAAGACCTTATATTATCCCTAGTAATTTGGGGTGACAGCCATGGCAATTTATTTTTTATATGTTGTGAGAAAAGAAATGGCAAATGTAAGCAGCACACAGGTGGGACTTTTGGCCCTCTCTGTCTCCTCAACAGGAACATTTGCAGTGAATGTGACACAGAGCTCCTATCAGGCAGAGGAGAACCAGAACATCACACTAGGAATGGACCTTCACCATCAAGAAGGAAACGTCCCTCACCTCCCCTGATATCTATTGTGGACTGCTCACTGATCTTAAACACTTCCCCCTGTTTCAGCTCCATGAAGGTGTTGAGGTCCCAGAGTCTCAGGATGAACATTTTGCAGGACGAGTCCAGTTTGACAAAGACGTCCTCAGAGAAGGACGAATCAGACTTCATGTGTCCAGACTCAGGACTGATGACTCGGGCCTGTACCTGTGTGAAGTGAGCACAAACTACGGTGTCAGCTATGGTGAATGTCGACTCAATGTCACTGGTAAGTTGATTCAGTAAAACATTTTATTTGATAAATAAGAACCTGAGAAGAAAAGTATTGTGGACCACCACAATCCACAATCCTTACACTTCCTTCTTGCAGTATCTGTGAAATATGTTACGACTTAATCTGTTGTGGATATTTAGTTTTCTTCTTTAGAGAAATGTTGTTTCTTCAACGCGAATGACTTGATTTGTTTCTTTACAGCAGCAACGGATCAACCCGAACCTGAACCTGAACCTGAACCTGAACTTGAACCTGAGAGACCAGAAAGAGGAAGTTGGAGAGAGATCGTCCTCTACTGTGGACTGACAGCAGCAGCTGTCACACAGCTCTGTGGGATTGATGGGAGGTTGGTGAGAGCGTCTTTAGAAACACGAGTTTATGACAGTGAGGCTCCAACAGTTCTACCCAACATGAAATGAAATCATGGAAACTGAAAAGTGTTTCATTCCCAGGTCGGTATCTGACTGCTGTGATGCACCCAGCAAGTTGTCCATCAGGAGAAGTGCGTCCTCGCCTGCTCGTCCTCGTTGGTGCACTTGTGGAGGAGTTCATGGTTCCTGGGAGCAGCTGACAGTCGATACACCTGTAGCACAAACACATCAACAGGTAGGACTTTGTTCTCTTACAGCTGAGGACACCAACTGCAATCAACTCCCACTGAGATCATATGAAACAAGACACTGCACTCTGATAGGAGCTGCTCTAAGTCCAGTGGCTCACAGTATGGACAGTTTAACAAGAACGAGAATACACTTTATTTGTGCAGCACTTTTTAAAACACAGTTACAAAGTGCTTTACATGGTTGAGACCAGATTAAAATATTATATATATTATTATATTATTATATATTATATAATATAAGACCGATGAAGATTAAATCAGACACACAAAAAATGAATATAATAACCAACAATAAATATAAGTACACCACCGATGACAGTAACACAGATAAGACATGTTGGAAATGTTAGAGAAATGTGGTATCATTAATTTAAAGGCTTTTTTATAAAGGGATATCGACTGCGAACATTTGGTCACCTTTAGTCTTGATCCAGGACTTAGAAACAGCCAGCAGAGCCTGCCTGAGCCTGCCCTCTTGTTTATAGGGGGACAGTAAGCTCACTGTCAGTCTAATCTAATCTAAATCTTCTGCTAATCGAACTGTCTCCTTTCTGACAGGGAGAAGATGATGTGGATCCCTCTGCTGGTCGTCCTGACCTCCTCTGTCTGTGGTTAGTGGGGCTGCAGCTAACAATCATTTTCAGTATCTATCAATCTGTCCATTGTTTTCTTAAGTAATCAGATAATCAGTCAGTCAATGAAATGCTTAAAAACATGAGTGAAAATCCTCCATCATCTTCTCAGAGCCCAAAGTGACGTCTTCAAACTTCTTTGAATTGTACATTTGACACAAACAGTCAGTTTCTTCATGTCAGAGTTTGAGGCTGAAATGAGGTGAAGATTGATGTCTGACTCTACATCATGTCTCTCCTGTGCCTCTCTCTCCTCTCTCTTCGTCTACAGGGATGTTAGCTGTGAAAAGGACCTTGTATCAGGCCGAGGAGAACGAGGACATCACCATCAGATGGGACAGTCACACCAAAACTGACATGTCTCGCACCAACCTGGTTTGTTTTCTCCAGTCGAAGCCTCTGAAGGTTTTGTATGAAATGATGAACGGTGTGGAGGTCCCAGAGTCTCAGCATCAGCAGTTTGCAGGACGGGTGCAGTGTGACGAAGACGCCCTGAGAGAAGGACGAGTCAGACTTCATCTGTCCAGAGTCAGGACTGACGACTCTGGAAATTACTGGTGCGATCTGGCTGCTAATTATGACGAGCTCCTGAGAAGATGGGTGCTGAAGACCACTGGTAAGCCGACTCAGCGGGACGAGGACACATGTTGCATGAGTGTTTGTGCTGCTGTAGTGCAGGACGGACATGTTACTGCTATCACAGAACAGAAGACGCTAACAGACTCCTGATTTACACCCACAGAACATTTTGTCTTGAACGTGACCTCCCATGATGTGATCCTCACCACACCAGAGTCAGCTGAAGGTAGGTCAACACGGTGAGCTGTTACCATGGTTACTCATAGAGAAATAACATCCCAAAGGCCGATTGTTTCCTTTTAAATGTGACGCACCAATCGGATTTCAAGGCAAATCATTGTGATTAGTGTCTGTTTGTCCATTAAAATGTGGCACATAAAGCTCTGCACCTCGTGGTTACTGTGGTAATAAAAATGCAGCAACATGTGTCAACACGCTGATACAAAATCTGAATATTTACTTTGATGAATTCACGATTTCAAGCAGCGTTCAAACCTTTGCAAACTGATTTTATTAGTGAATCAACATGAACCGAAGGACAAACAGTGAATCAGTTGAAAGCTCCATTTATCAGGCTGATTTGTTTATTGACAAGAATCTTTTCACATTTTTGAGACACTCAGTGAAAACCTGATGAAGCTGAAGCTTGGTTTCACACTTCATGAAGCTCAATATGGTGGATGTTCAGCAGGTTTTGTTCAACATGTGAATAAGTTTGCTGCAGTGCCACCATCTGGCCAAAAGGTGTAAAGTTTATGTGACTGGTAGCTGACTGCTGTTCATCTGATGTTAGACGGATATTTACGTGTTGTCACTTGTTTCTTTAGTTTCTCATGGTCTCATTTCTACATTTGCTCCTGATATCTGACACAAAGTCTGTTTTCTGTCTTCATACAGGTGAAACACGCTCACCAGGAGAGCCGGTGAAGGTGAAGAAAGTCCGATCTGATCACTGGGACAAAGTTAAAACTGCTTTGGGAGCTCTAAATGTCGGAGCTCTGATAGTTGCTGGTCTAATATTTCTACTTGATGCAGCTGTCAGAGGTCTGGTATCACTCTTTCATTGAGGTAAAAGGTGAAATTAATCTCATGAGAAAGAACAACGCCAAGAGAGAGATCATCATCTGAACTCTGTCATCTGCAGGATGGAAGAAGTGCTCAGAGTTTTTTACTTAAGTATATAACAAGTAAGATTTTCCTTAAAAAGTACAGACTCACACAAAAACATTCCCTGTCAATCATCACTTATCACCCAGTAGAAGTGTGTGTTGGTGTGTGTATCTGCAGAGACTCCGCCCTCTGCCTGTAACTTTACTTCAAGTATCAAAAGTCTTCATGTTGCACTAAATGGACTTTTCTCGTCCTCCAACCACTCTACTATGATGTTTGTATATTAATATTACTGCTGCATTTTACTGCTGTACATGTTTCATTTAAAAGAGCTTAGATACTGTTGGCTAGTTTCATCTGCAGCAATGCATCATGGTCTATAAGATCATCACATGTTTGTAGTGTGGCTGTCCTGTGAAAACCATGTATCTGTAAAAAGTCAGAAAAAAAAATCAGCTTAAACAACAATTTTTTTTATGATTGTAATAACAATGATGTATATATGTTTACAGATTATTTATGTCATTTCTATTTTCTGTATTTTTATATCTATTTTTTGTACTTCTTTTCATATTTGTCTTGTTATTGAGCCGCTGTCACAAGTAAAATTCCCTGAAGTGGGATTAATAAAGTTGGTCTTATCTTATCTTATCTTATCTTATCTTATCTTATCTTTGTGAAGATACATTTTCCAGCTGATCCAAGGAGGCTTGAAATATTAAATTTTCTTATCATTTTTATTCTTATTAGGGCATAAAAATGATAAGAAAAAAGCAAAAATTCACTTTTTTCAAAAATGTGATTTTTTTCAGAGAGTTACACACATGTCCACTCCAGTGGACTACATGCGTCCTGAGCACTCAACATAAAACAGTATGAACTTGATGTAAAATTTAATTAAATTGTGTTTTATTGTATTTAAGTATTTCTTTTTATGCTTTGAAAAACATTTTAACATATTTTCACACATTGTAACACTGTATTGGCGTAACCCTGAATAGGAAAACAAACGTCGCTCACAACTGTGAAGTATCTCCAACAAGGAGAATGTTATTTTAAGTTCCTTCTTGTGGATGCAGGACTTTATTACCATGTCATTATACTAGAATTAATATGTTTTCAGCAACAAGAACAGACATATTAGTCTCTGCATCTCTGAACACAAAATGCTCTGAATGTCAGTTCATCAAGCCTATGAAATAATATTAATAATAATCAATAATCAATAATCAA
Source organism: Scortum barcoo (assembly GCA_023238725.1). Taxonomy (NCBI): domain Eukaryota; kingdom Metazoa; phylum Chordata; class Actinopteri; order Centrarchiformes; family Terapontidae; genus Scortum; species Scortum barcoo. The sequence continues at coordinate 6,768,135 of CM041532.1, forward strand.
TTACATGACTTGAGTCAGAAATATACTTGATGATGCATGATGTCCACTTCAGTGGAGACATAGTTTTCGTAATTTACTACTTATTTGAAATATAATTTTCAAACATAATATAATTATAGTATTACTTAGATGTCACTGTATATCATCATATTTTTTCACCTCTAAGGTTTCTCTAAGGACTGAAAGGATATTCCAACAGTGGTCAACAAGTTTGGCTGTCTGTCGGCCATCTTGGATTCAAAGGAAATTCACTTGCATATACAACGACACAGTTTTCACCATAGAAACCATTTCATTTAGAAGAAAATTACCTTCGAATAGCTGTCCACTACAGTGGCCACTATGCGCCAGAGGGTTAATCCAACTTTGTGGAACACCCCTCAGGACTTTGTGCTCCTCCAATAACAAAACAGCAGCTTAATACAGAGCAGAATATCAGCAGCATGTACAAATATACATAAAAACACAGGATTAGAAGGAATATACTTAAATACTCTGATTCAGGCAGGCTTGCTGCTACAAGCTGAAGTCAACACTGACGATGTGCAGAAATGCTAATGTGGGAATTAACTGCTATACTGAAATATTCCACAAGGTGGAGCTTCAATACAGCAATATGTGGTGTCCATTCACTTTTCATTTAGTACAGCCTGTCAGACATTCACAGTATAGTGTTGGTGATGTGTGCTGTCTGCTGCTCTCAGATCAGATCACAGTGGATCAAGAAACACATGCAGAACAGAAACAACAGCGTTTGGATCATTTCTGTGCAGATCAGTTTAAAATGAGTGATGAAGAGTCTGAAGCTGACTCTTTTCATGACAATCCATCCAATAGTTTCATATTTCACTCAAAACTATGAATTTCAGCTTTCCCTTCAGGATGAGGTGTAATCACTTTGGTGATCCCTTAACTTTTCATTCAGTCCCATCAAATGTTTCATTTTGACCAAATACCTGCAAAGTGGATTACTTCCCATCAGCCTCAGCTGAACTTTGTGTTTAGAGCTATTTAGCAAAATGCTAATGTGAAGAAATTATTCTCTTTGTTTTCTGACTGAAAGTCATCTAGTGGTCTCTGAGGCATCTAACCCACATTGTTCAGCTGCCAAAGGGTCACCTAAGGTCAGGAACGCCTCGGTGTTTCCCCCAGAAGGCAAAGGCTTAACTCTGAAGATCACTTCTGTGCTGACTTCAGCTGCTCAGATGAGGCGATTCTGCCTCCCATTATCTCAAAGTGAGACACTCTGAGGTAAGAAAGCCTCCTTCTATGCAACTTCATCTGCAACAGAAACTCTGACACCATAAGACTGAACTGTGTGTGGCATGAAGAGGCCCAGTACGTGAATTTACTGACGTTATCTTAGCAAAGTGAAGTATAATCTGTGTTGATGGCTCAGCGCCCAACAGAGTCTTCACACATATTTAGTTTAATGAGGAGAAACTTATCTGGAATAGCAGCAGTCTTCATGGTCTCTAAACAACGAGACAAAAAGACTCTTTTCAGGACAGCCTTCAGATCTGAGGTGGCACAACACTGTGTAAACTTGTAATCCTTAATCTCTATTCTCCTTGATCGCCCGACCTTGAGTAAATGCTTTTGTGTAAAACATCCTGATCCCCTGTAACTTCTTCAGTCTCGTGTTGACTGACTTCAGATTTTCCATCACAGCTAACCAGATAAACTAATCTGGTTAACATGGTAAACATTGTTCCTGCTAAACATCGCCACATTAGCTTGCTGACATTAACATTTAGTTTAAAGCTCCACCGTACCAAAGTCATGGCAGAACTACAAATGTCCAGCAGGGTTACAGGAGACAAAGAGTAAAACAACCCAGCAGCACCACAGTCAAACCTAATCTACTGCAGCCGCTGGTTGGTCCTCGGCTTGTTGGCTTTTGTGTCTCATCTTTAGGCCGATCAGTGGCTGCTGTGAAGAGATCAAACAAATGTGTGATGAGAAAACATTTTACCACAATAAACAGCAGTGTAAGTGTAAAAGTCAATTCACTGTTTAACGGGGTGTCTGACTATTTCAGGCACAGTAACTTCCTGGCATCTCCTTCCTGCTCCCAAAAAATAGTCCGACACATAACCCTGTGATTTTACTTTTCAGGTTTTGTACGGATTGAACAAATTCTGCTTTTAAATAAAATGGTGACAGAATTTAATTTAAGGTCACACAGTTGTTAATTGTATTCAGGTCACAATCACCTCAAAATGATGTGATGGTACAGAGTTTAAAAACTCATGAGGACGTAGAAGTAGGAGGATGAAGTTGGTGAACAACTCGAACAAACAGAGACGTGTTTCTCTGAGTCATCAATCAGACTTGTCTTAATAATATGTCGATAGAGTTGAGTTTAACACTCCAGTTATTACAGCAAAAATAAAATAAACGTTTCTGTTCATTTAAACAAATCACCTAAAATGAACCTGTTAAAGTTTTACTGAATCAACTTACCACTAACAATGAGTCGACATTCACCATATCTGACACCGTAGTTTGTGCTCACTTCACACAGGTACAGGCCCGAGTCATCAGTCCTGAGTCTGGACACATGAAGTCTGATTCGTCCTTCTCTGAGGACGTCTTTGTCAAACTGGACTTTTTTTTTCTACTTTTCTACACAACACACACCAGTGAAGACAAACAGCTGCACGTTGTCAAATGTCACAGTAACACTGCATCAGATTTTATAGGCTGATCTGAGATCTTCATCTTTAAAGTGTCTCCTGAGTAAAGCTGTGGACTCAAAAGTCCAAATGTCCATTTGAAATGTCCTGAAGAAGAAGGAGCTCCAACCAAACATGCAGATACAAGTTTGTTCAAATTGTTCTTCACTATATGTTGCAATAGTAGCGAGTGTAGCGACAGCAGCAGTCCTCAAACACAAAGTCTTTCCAACAGGATTCCTATAATGAACACAGCAGTTTAAACAAACATGACTTTACCTCCTGTCTTCAGTCACATCGTGACCAGACTGAGAGACGACACCAACAGGAGACCTGATGTGACACAAACACTGAGTCCTGAGTCTGTGCTGGGTTGTTTTATAACACCACATTGTTTACAGAGCGGGACTTCAACAGGGGAATATTTATGCTCATATTCACTGTGGTTTGTTAATCTCTCACTTTTGGCTTTTGTCAAACTTGTGCTGGATCCGCCCCTCTAATATTACTCTTACACCTCCCACAGTGTTTTTTTTTTTTTTTTTCAGTTTTTTTCATGTTCCTGCCTGAACTCAGCTTTGTTTTGTGGTTTCGATGATGCTCTGAGGCTCACTTCCTGCAGAGTAAATAACTGCAGCAGCCGTGTGCACAACTTTAACACAGTCTTTGAGTCAGTCAGAGTTTATTGATTTGTTTGTCTGGACTGAAATCTGTCAACATTCACAAAGAAGAAAGTGAAGCAGCAACTTGTTTGACAGACAAAAGACTGCAACAGACCATAATAATCCTTCATAATAATCCTCTTTACAGTGAAACATAAAGTGACTTTATGATTTGAATATGAAGCCTCAGAGAGATTTAATGAGACACTTGAAGTCAAATTGGAACAAACTGATGAAGAGACAAACTGAAACGAATAAACAACGCCCTGAGACAGACAGACAGACAGACAGACAGGACCCTCCTCCTAATCAGCTCCTCCATGACGTGATTTCCTCTTCAACCTTTCAGCACCGTTATTTCCTGCCATCACCACTGAAGCGGTATCCCTCCGCCTTCAAGACAACATAGTCCCGAGTTCAGAGCAAAATAAACAGAGAAATAGTCGCTCCTGGTTTTTGAGCCGGTACCGACGGACACTTGGACAGATGGCGGACACGAAGACGTTCAGAGCGACTGGTGGTTTTTAGTTTTAGTGTTTTTGAGTGATTTTGGTTTCGCTGCAAGGACACAGACTCAGACCTTCAGCCAGCTGCAGGTTTAAAGGGACTCTGGTTTAGCTGTGAAGCCTCAGAGAGATTTAATGTGACAAACAGAGGAGATGCAGTGAAACTTTAACTCCTCTGGTTTCCTGTTTCTGAGAAGAACTGATAATCTACAGACCGGATTATATTTTCTTTATTAATCTGAAGACACCAAACAAGGTAAAGTGTGTGTTTTCATGGTGTGAATCCTGTTTAAAACACTTTGTTGGACTCTCTGAGTTTTCTTTCTGTCCCGGATCAAACAAGCTGTTAACTCCTAATAAAGTGGTCTGTTGGCTCAGTAAAGACTCAGTTCAACAACAACAGTTTTCATGTGATTCACTGAGTGAAGACAGATCCTCCTAAAACCTGATCCACCTAAAAAGCAGCTCTGTGTTAAACAACAGCAGGAACAGTTTGAGAAAACAGAGTTTGATCAAACTGTTTTATTCTTTAAAACAATAACTGAAAAATGAAATGCTCATTTCCTCTGAGTGTCAACAATACAACACAAACTGTAAATCTGCTGTGAGATAGTGAGTGTATAATAACCTGCAGTCTGTTAGTCAGTGATGGTTGCTGTGAAGACTGAATGTGAAGGTTAAAGGGAAAAACAGAAAGAACAACTAAAAGGGTGGATGGTGGTGAGAGAGAGAGATGGTACGCTCTGATAACAAGATGCCCTCTGTCAGGTTCAGTGGTTCATGTTGAAGCAAACAGCTGCTGATGCATTTTTACTGAGTCACCATCAAAGATGTTGGATTGAAATTTCAATATGAAGCAAGACAAACATCCAGTGGACCTGTAAACAATCTGGATTTTACTGCTGTTTATATTTCATTTGAACAACTTTATACACTGTTGGCTAGCTTCTTCTGCAGCAATGCATCATGGTCTATGATGGTCAGAACAATGATTCTGTAAAAAGCAAGAAAAACAGCCTGTTTTCAGTTTTAATCCATCCATCCATCCATTTTCATCCGCTTGGTCCGGGACCGGGTCGCGGAGGCAGCAGTCTGAGCAGAGATGCCCAGACTTCCCTCACCCCAGACACTTCCTCCAGCTCTTCCGGGGGACCCCGGATCCCAAAGGCGTTCCCAGGCCAGCCGAGAGACATAGTCTCTCCAGCGTGTCCTGGGTCTTCCACCGGGCCTCCTCCCGGTGGGACATGCCTGGAACACCTCCCTAGGGAGGCGTCCAGGGGGCATCCGAAATAGATGCCCAAGCCACCTCAGCTGACTCCTCTCGATGTACGAAGGAGCAGCGGCTCTACTCCGAGCTCCTCCCGAGTGACCGAGCTTCTCACCCTATCTCTAAGGGAGCGCCCAGCCACCTGCCTGGAGGAAACTCATTTCGGCCAGCTTGTATCCGCGATCTTGTCCTTTCGCTGGTCATTACCCAAAGTTCATGACCATAGGTGAGGGTGGGAACGTAGATTGATTGACCGGTAAATCGAGAGCTTCGCCTTTCGACTCAGCTCCTTCTTCACCACGACGGTCCGGTACACCGACCGCATAACTGCGGACGCTGCACCAATCCGCCTGTCAATCTCACGCTCCATCTTTCCCTCACTCGTGAACAAGACCCCGAGATACTTGAACTCCTCCACTTGAGGCAGGACCTCTCCACCCACCCGGAGAGGGCACGCCACCCTTTTCCGGTCGAGAACCATGGCCTCAGGATTTGGAGGTGCTGATTCTCATCCCAGCCGCTTCACACTCGGCTGCAAACCGCTCCAGCACATGCTGAAGGTCCTGGCTTGAAGAAGCCAACAGGACAACATCATCTGCAAAAAGCAGAGATGAAATCCTGTGGTTCCCAAACCGACTCCCTCCGCCCCTGGCTACGCCTAGAAATCCTGTCCATAAAGATTATGAACAGGACCGGTGACAAAGGGCAGTCCCTGCCGGAGTCCAACACTGTATGTACTGGAAAGAGGTCTGACTTACTGCCGGCAATGCAGAACCAAGCTCCTTCCTCTGAAGACACCAAACAAGGTAAAGTGTGTGTTTTCATGGTGTGAATCCTGTTGAAAACACTTTGTTGGACTCTCTGAGTTTTCTTTCTGTCCCGGATCAAACAAGCTGTTAACTCCTAATAAAGTGGTCTGTTGGCTCAGTAAAGACTCAGTTCAACAACAACAGTTTTCATGTGATTCACTGAGTGAAGACAGATCCTCCTAAAACCTGATCCACCTAAAAAGCAGCTCTGTGTTAAACAACAGCAGGAACAGTTTGAGAAAACAGAGTTTGATCAAACTGTTTTATTCTTTAAAACAATAACTGAAAAATGAAATGCTCATTTCCTCTGAGTGTCAACAATACAACACAAACTGTAAATCTGCTGTGAGATAGTGAGTGTATAATAACCTGCAGTCTGTTAGTCAGTGATGGTTGCTGTGAAGACTGAATGTGAAGTTTAAAGGGAAAAACAGAAAGAACAACTAAAAGGGTGGATGGTGGTGAGAGAGAGAGATGGTACGCTCTGATAACAAGATGCCCTCTGTCAGGTTCAGTGGTTCATGTTGAAGCAAACAGCTGCTGATGCATTTTTACTGAGTCACCATCAAAGATGTTGGATTGAAATTTCAATATGAAGCAAGACAAACATCCAGTGGACCTGTAAACAATCTGGATTTTACTGCTGTTTATATTTCATTTGAACAACTTTATACACTGTTGGCTAGCTTCTTCTGCAGCAATGCATCATGGTCTATGATGGTCAGAACAATGATTCTGTAAAAAGCAAGAAAAACAGCCTGTTTTCAGTTTTAATCCATCCATCCATCCATTTTCATCCGCTTGGTCCGGGACCGGGTCACGGAGGAGGCAGCAGTCTGAGCAGAGATGCCCAGACTTCCCTCACCCCAGACACTTCCTCCAGCTCTTCCAGGGGGATCCCAGAGGCGTTCCCAGGCCAGCCGAGAGACAATAGTCTCTCCAGCGTGTCCTGGGTCTTCCCCGAGGGCCTTCCTCCCGGTGGGACATGCCTGGAACACCTCCCTAGGGAGGCGTCCAGGGGGCATCCGAAATAGATGCCCAAGCCACCTCAGCTGACTCCTCTCGATGCAAAGGAGCAGCGGCTCTACTCCGAAGCTCCTCCCGAGTGACCGAGCTTCTCACCCTATCTCTAAGGGAGCGCCCAGCCACCCTGCGGAGGAAACTCATTTCGGCCGCTTGTATCCGCGATCTTGTCCTTTTCGGTCATTACCCAAAGTTCATGACCATAGGTGAGGTGGGGAACGTAGATTGACCGGTAAATCGAGAGCTTCGCCTTTCGACTCAGCTCCTTCTTCACCACGACGGTCCGGTACACCGACCGCATAACTGCGGACGCTGCACCAATCCGCCTGTCAATCTCACGCTCCATCTTTCCCTCACTCGTGAACAAGACCCCGAGATACTTGAACTCCTCCACTTGAGGCAGGACCTCTCCACCCACCCGGAGAGGGCACGCCACCCTTTTCCGGTCGAGAACCATGGCCTCAGGATTTGGAGGTGCTGATTCTCATCCCAGCCGCTTCACACTCGGCTGCAAACCGCTCCAGCACATGCTGAAGGTCCTGGCTTGAAGAAGCTAACAGGACAACATCATCTGCAAAAAGCAGAGATGAAATCCTGTGGTTCCCAAACCGGACTCCCTCCGGCCCCTGGCTACGCCTAGAAATCCTGTCCATAAAGATTATGAACAGGACCGGTGACAAAGGGCAGCCCTGCCGGAGTCCAACATGTACTGGAAACAGGTCTGACTTACTGCCGGCAATGCGAACCAAGCTCCTTCCTCTGAAGACACCAAACAAGGTAAAGTGTGTGTTTTCATGGTGTGAATCCTGTTGAAAACACTTTGTTGGACTCTCTGAGTTTTCTTTCTGTCCCGGATCAAACAAGCTGTTAACTCCTAATAAAGTGGTCTGTTGGCTCAGTAAAGACTCAGTTCAACAACAACAGTTTTCATGTGATTCACTGAGTGAAGACAGATCCTCCTAAAACCTGATCCACCTAAAAAGCAGCTCTGTGTTAAACAACAGCAGGAACAGTTTGAGAAAACAGAGTTTGATCAAACTGTTTTATTCTTTAAAACAATAACTGAAAAATGAAATGCTCATTTCCTCTGAGTGTCAACAATACAACACAAACTGTAAATCTGCTGTGAGATAGTGAGTGTATAATAACCTGCAGTCTGTTAGTCAGTGATGGTTGCTGTGAAGACTGAATGTGAAGGTTAAAGGGAAAAACAGAAAGAACCAACTAAAAGGGTGGATGGTGGTGAGAGAGAGAGAAGATGAGCTTTGCAAACAAGATGCCATCTGTCGGGTTAGCTCCAACCTTATTTACCTACACATAACTGCAAACTGGAAAACAGCAGAGAGCAGGAACAATGAACGAGGCTGTGACATGAGACCAAGATCTGTATTAAATACAGGAAGTTGTAAATGTACTACACAGAGTCACCACTAGGTGTTGTTGTTCCTTCCTGGGATGTCCACATACGTTTTGTCCTCTTCCTGTTTTATTTCATGTGAATCTAAATGTAGTCGTGTTGTTTGATTTTGATTTGAGGAAGCACACATTGAAGCAAACAGCTGCTGATGCATTTTTACTGAGTCACCATCAAAGATGTTGGGTTGAACTCTCCATGTCCTGCTCTTCAGCCAGCAGCCCTGCAGCTCAGTGAACACCTGGATCCACATGTTGTCATGTTTCCTGCTGATGGTGGACACTTTAACCACTGGCGCCATCTAGTGACAGAAAGACATTAGTGCAGCTCACAGACTTTTGATTGGACAAGAAATGTTGGATGTGTTGATGAAAAGAAAGTTGTCATTTGTGTGGTTGGAGCTCAGCTTGTTTTTGTCATCAGCATGGAGGCTTGGTGTCCAGTCAGGAAATCCTTTGGTCAGCTGTGTGTAATAAGCAGGAGAATAAATCCAAAGGAGGATTGTAATGACTAAAGACACACTGGAGATGTTTCTTCTCACATGTGAGGACTGAACTTTGAGCTCATGTGTTTGTGACTCTTCACCTCTGTCTCCTCTCACAGGGAGAAGATGATCTGCAGGATCCTGCTGCTCATCACGCTGACCTCCTGTGTCTGTGGTTAGTTTACACCTTCACTTTATTCTCCACAAAGACTAAAGACTAAATACACTTTGACACTTCACACTTTAAAGGCTCACATGTTAAAGCTGTCACTTTGTCTGCTCCTCACTTTCCCTCTCTGTCTCCTCAACAGGAACATTTGTAGTGAATGTGACACAGAGCTCCTATCAGGCAGAGGAGAACCAGAACATCACACTGGAATGGACCTTCACCATCAAAAAGGAAACGCCCCTCACCTCCCTTTTTATCTACTGTGAGATGTTCAGTGGTCTTAGGTTCTCAACCCTGTTTCAGCTCCATGAAGGTGTTGAGGTCCCAGAGTCTCAGGATGAACACTTTGCAGGACGAGTCCAGTTTGACAAAGACGTCCTCAGAGAAGGACGAATCAGACTTCATGTGTCCAGACTCAGGACTGATGACTTCGGGCCTGTACCTGTGTGAAGTGAGCGCAAACTACGGTGTCAGCTATGGTGAATGTCGACTCAATGTCACTGGTAAGTTGATTCAGTAAAAATAGACGTCTGAGTTTAGCATGTTAGCGTAGCTGGCCTAACACGACACACCATCCAGCTGTTAATCTCTGCATTGTGTCTTGGTTGTGTGTGAACGAAGAATGGGATGAAGGCGACTGCTGCTTTGCCAACCAAACACAATAATGTCAGTACAGCAGCTTGTCACGCTCTGGTTTAACATGCACACCTTTAAAGGAGAAACAAAGAAAGCAGCAGACGCATGAGAAACCACCTGCGTGCTGCTATAGCCTAGCTTATGAGCCACGGCTAACAAACTGCCAAAGTGCCGAACTCAATGAAAAATACATTTATATGACAAGATAAACATTTTACCACAAGAGACCAACATCAGCAACTTATTCAAAGTAATATAAAAGTCCCTGTCTAGTGTTTTATTGTGTTTTACACAACAATGACAGGAGTGACAACAAAGCCTTACGTCTCCTCAGCAACTCATCAGCAGACTGAAGAAATAAGCAGGAAGTAACACAGCGAGAAACTACCATCAAAATAAAAGACGACTAACAAAATAAAAGCTCCCCAAAATGAATGAACTCATTCAAAACTGAATGTACAATGAAAATACAATAAAATAATGGGATTTTGGTGGAATATAAATCTATTACATATACACATGGGCTACATTAACATGTTAACATTTGATAATAAACACTAAACACTCGACTTCGATCCAAACACATCTGGACCAAAATGGTGGACCGAGGGTCTGTGTACGTTCAGGCAATTCATTTTTTTCGTTTTAAAACCAAAATCGAAAAAACGGAAGTACCATCGTTTTTCTGCTTTTTTCATTTAAAACAAAAACCGGAAAAATGGAAAAACCGAGACCGATTTTCCTTTCCTATTTCCACAATCCAAAAATGAAAACAGAGAAAACCAAATTAAAAAAACGCTCAGTTTTTTGGATTTTGGCAATTCCTTTTCTTATTTTTCCTTCAGAACAGAAAGCCGAAGACAGGTAGACAGGTGACCCGGAAGTCAGAATAAATATGTCAAAATAAAAGCCAGGATAAACGTGTAACAGTATGTGAGCACATTGTATACGAGGATAATGTTAAAATATACACATATAAATAATTGCGTTGACCCACACAAAACTACATACAAAACTACATACAAAACTACATCTATACGCTCTTTTGAGCAGACAGTGACCCGGAAGTTAAAAAAATTCAAAATAAAATCCTAGAGGATGACACGTAACCAGGGTTACCAGATTGTTCACCGTTTCAGTAATCACATTCATTCATTCATTCATCCTCTAACCTGCTTCAGTAATCACACTGCCACCATATTACATGGTTGATGAGTCAATAAAATATTCAGATTTTCTCGAAGTGTTTACCCGATCGACATCACACCAAGAGCAAACAGGTTACGTCCCTTATAGTTGGATTAAATGTTGTCTCAGGGCCCCACACCTGAGTATATTTAGGTTTTCCATACCTGTCTACCAGTTTTCATAAATAACCTCACCATTGTGACATCATATTCTCCATATAGTGTTGAAACTTTTACTGAAAACAAGTGAATAACTGTCAGCAGGGTTGAAAGTATTTAGTCTAAATTTTACGTTTTTTCACTATCGCGAAATTATGCGGTTTCATAATTTCGATAAAAGAATAAAGTGTAATTTTTTTTCGTTCACAGTATTCTGTGGTTAACTGACCTGTTTATGTTTTACAGCATCTTACAATTTATTTTTTTTTAATCTCCTCTGAATATCATCTCTAACTATCTGCTTATATAGGTTTAGCTGTTTCATAATCCTGTGACAAAACATGTGGTTCACATTAAGAAGGGCTTTAGGTTTTCAGACAGAGAGGTGCCCAACCTGAGACTCTCACTAAACATAACAAACCCAGGACAGCCAATCAACATATGGAATTTCAGATACTACAATTGTAATAAAACTGATGAAATGATGATAATGGCATAAGAGTATATAATAATAATTATAATATTGATGCATGACGACAGCTTTGGGGACCTGCAGTTTCGGTTGACGGGATTGGAGGAGGTCATAGACTTCCTCCAGCCTGTCATCAGGGCATAGATAATCAGCTAAGCTGGTGCTTGGAGATTAATTTTCCATTCAGTCTATGAAGTTATGGTTACTGAGCTGGTTCAATAAATTTGTTTATTTAGAAATTAAAAGTTTTGTTATTTCTTTTCAAACTGGTTGTGGTCTCTCCTTTATGTTGTTATCAACACGAGCCTGGCACTGATAGCAGTAACTATCAACTGCTACACACATTTTGAATCTGTCATTACTGTGTCAGAGTGTTTGTGAATAAAGTCACTGTGTTTTTGGTTATTACCAGGATTCCTACTGGAAAGCCAGGGAATTTAAGTATTGATTTAATCAGGATTTATTCTAGTGTGTAGTAAATTATTAAATGGACTTTTTAATGTTCAGCAATACTGAAATGAAGAATATTCCTATTCCACAGAGATAAACACAGAAACAGGTCTTGATTCCACTCTAATTTCACTGATGCTCAATATCAATATCACATCCCTGTTGTGGAAACTGTTGGGACAGCTGTAGCTGCCGCTCGGATTAACAGCACAGATTGCAGAGAGCTTCGACTGGTGTAACTTTTAATTTTCTTCTCTTTTTGCCACTGGCACTCCTACACCTCTGACACCACTGACACCGTGAAAACTATAAAAATAGACAAGCAAAAAACAATGCCATATTTCACAAATAATACATTTACATACAATTAGGTTTTCAAATTATTACAAGTTACAACTCTTATTTAAATAAAATAATGACAATTTCTTTTACCTCATTCTGCTTCCAAGGGCGCTAAGTTTAGCTCTACCTGCCAGCATTCTTTTCTTCTGCACACGCCAACCTTTTGGAGCTATGAGCACGTTGCTTCGATGAGAAAAGAGCGAAAAATTAACATCCGCGATAACAGGAAGTAATAGAAGAAGAGTGGTGCTCTTCAAAATAAAAGCACAAAAAAAGCAAAGTAGCAGAGTTGTATTATTTGCTATAAACAAAATGACCTGTCATTTACACTCCCACCAAATCCTGATACAATGAATGAACAATTGCATAGTAAATGAACTGTACAGGATTTCTTGACTCTAATAAATGAATTACTTCACATTGAACTATCATACGTATGTAAATGGACTGTACAACGTCATACACAGTAAAGCAGTTGTGGTCTATTTGTTCTAATCACTTTTCAAGAAGAAACACTAATTTTTGGATTGGTCTCTCAATAACTGAAGGTTTAGAGAGGGGTGTCCTGTTTTCTTTGGGACTTTCGTTCTCCAACTTGTACTTTGACACGACGAACTAAACCATCTCCATCCTGAACAGTTTCCACCACTCGTCCTAGTTGCCAATGATTTCTCGGGAGGTTGTCATCCTTAATAATGACAATGTCATTAACTCTGAGGTTGCATTGAGGTAAGTGCCATTTCTGTCTTGTGGATATGTTGAGCAGATACTCCTTTTTCCAGCGACCCCAGAACTGTTCAATGAGATATTGAACTCTTCTCCATCTCTTTGTAGCGTACAAATCCTCTTTCACGAATACTCCAGGGGGAGGAAGAGCAACTTTAGATTTCATCATGATGAGATGATTCGGTGTTAAAGGTTCCAGCGCCTGAGGATCATTTATTCCTTCTACGTTTAATGGGCGACTGTTAACAATAGCCATAGCTTCATATAACAATGTCCTGAGAGAGGCATCATCAAGTCGTCCTGGACACTGTGCGAAGGTAGCATTCAGTACATTTTTAACAGTTCTAATTTGCCGTTCCCAAACACCTCCTGCTCTTGTGAAGGATACGTTTTCCTTTTAGGATGAATGGAGCGATGAATCCGAGTGGATCGTAAAGAGAGGTGATGACAGACAAGCAACCACGCCGGGTTGACGGCTGATCTTTCAAGCTGATGTTGAAGCTGAAAGTGTCATCCTTTATCGACCATTGAATGCCGAGAGCACGTTCTGATGGGGTTGGATCAAACTCTAGAGGTTCGAAGGTTTGTTGCTCTTTCGGAGGGATCTAAGCAAGAAAGTGCAGCTTCTTCATTTGAGCTGAATTTATGAAGGCGTAGGCCTCCTCTTTTACATAACTCCTGGGACTCTGCGATCAGTTTCTTGGCTTCTTCGACTGATGGGACACTGACTAACCCATCATCGACGTAAAAGTTCTTCTTTACAAATGTTGATGCTAGAGGATAGTTGACTTCGTGTTGCTGTGCCAAATGCTTTAAACCAAAATTGGCACATCCTGGAGACGAGGCAGCTCCGAAGAGATGAACAGCCATCCTGTACTCCTGTGGTTCCTTTTCCAAATCTCCACCTTTCCACCAGAGGAACTTCAGATAATTCCTGGATTCAGGAGTGACGGAGAATTGATAAAACATTCTTTCGATATCACAGATGATGGCTACGGCTTCTTTCCTGAATCGGCAAAGTACTCCGACCAGAGGATTGATTAGATCAGGCCCAGTTAGTAGAGTGTCGTTTAAGGAAATACCATGAAATTTGGCAGAACAATCAAAAACGACTCTCAGCTTATCTGGTTTTCTGGGGTGATAGATGCTGTTTCCTTCGTTGGGATGTAAGACTTGTCCACCGGGATAAAGTCACGACTATAGGTATGTTGTAGTTGAATGCAGCTCTCAGAGTGGAGTCCTCGTACTTGTAGGCCGTGAACACTCTTGCTTGATATGATTGTGTCAATAGCTGTCATAGTACTGAGTTTCAGCTTTACTGGTTGGACTTCCACATTCAGTCCGTCGAGTACATCTTCTAAAACAAATGTTGAATCACTCTGTGTGTCTAGTATTGCATAGGTAAGTATTTCTCTGTGCGGTTCTTGTACTGAAGACACAAAGACTGGGACAATACTTGAGGTAGCAGAAGTGCATTGTGTTGATGTATGGGACACAACCTTGTGTGTTTCCTGGCTTGCATGTTCTTCTGTGGAAGTGGAGCTATTCATTTTTGCTTCTACAGGTCTTTGCTTCACGTCTTCGTGCAAGCAGGTTGGGTGACGACGGTTGCATATGTTGCACGTGTGTCGTCTCTTACAATTTTTGGTCATATGCCCTTTCCTCAAGCATCCGAAACAGAGTCGATTTTCGTGAATGAATGTCCTTTTATCTTGAACGCTCTTTGCTATGAAGGTTGGACACCTTGTGATGCCATGGGCTTCGCTTTTACAGACAGAGCAAGGTGATTTTGGTTTACTGTTGTTTATTTCTTGCTTCTCCTGAGCAAAACTCTTGGGTTGTGTGTTTGTGTTGAAAGCTTTAGCTCTCCTTGGGGTTCTATCATCTGCAGGTTTAAAATTTATCAACAGTGGAGAAGCAATAGGGTTGCATGCTATCCGTGCTTCTTTGCTCAGGAACTCTGTGAAACACACAAGATCTGGATAGCTGCCAGATGTGTCAAGTTCATCCACAACAATTCGACTCCACTTGCGCACAATCCATTCTGGTAATTTTTTGAGCAACTTGTGGTTTTCCTCGCAGTCATTAAGGATAGCTAGTCCTTTGACATGTGGAATTGCTTCCGTGCAGCCTTGGAGGAAGTCGGCAAACTCTCGTAGTGCTAGTGGGTCGTTTGTGTTGATCTTTGGCCATCTCATGAGCTTGTCTCGGAAAGCCTTTTGTATGATGAACGGATTCCCATATCTGTCCTGTAAAACTTTCCATGCTCCATTGTATGCGTTCTCTGAATCTCGGTAGAAGAAACCTTCCACAGCTTTGCGTGCTTCTCCAGCAAGATAATTTTTTAGATAAAACATCTTCTCACTTGCTGGGAGGGGTTTTCTATCAATAAGAGTCATGAATGACATCTTCCAATCTATAAACCTTAATGGATCACCACTGAACGTAGTGGGTTCAGGGACTGGTAAGCGGTTCATACTTAATGAGCTAGCAATTGCTTGTGCTAAACTAACAGACTCCTGGGTCATTGTTATTTCAGGAGTTGCTTTGTGAGGTTGGAATGAAGTGGCATCTGGATTCAGTTGAGGTTCAGTTTGCATTCTGCGCCAGGCAGCACTAGTTCTGTTGTTAAGTTCTTCGTTGTGGTTCTCAAAACCTTCAAAACTGTCATATGCTCTCACACGAGCTGCTGCTATAGCAACCTCTTTCTCTGCCCATATCTGTTGCAGTTTTGCTCTCTCCTGTTCCAACTGTTGTTGCATTTCCACTTCTTTTTGTTTCATTTCCGCCAACATTTTTGCCTCTTTGAGTTTCCATTCACTTTCTAACTTGTGAAGATGTGCTTGTTGTGCTTGAATTTCTTCTATGGCCTTTGATTGCTCCAGCTTAGCAGCGAGCTCTGCTTCTGCATCTACTCTACTGTCGTGGGTACTGACTGAGTCGGAGCGGTTGCTGGATGTCTCTGATGGCTCTGATGAAATCACAGTTTCAGTTTGGGTGTGTCCAAAGACAGACTCATATTCATTTTTGTTTAACGTTTCTCTTACTCTTTCTTTCTCGAGTTGATTATTGTAATCTTCATTAATATTCTCTAGACGGTTACCTATGAGGTTATGAATTTCCTTTGTCAGTGTAACACATGCGTCCATTTTGTTGACGATCTCTGGTGTGGTGTTACTCTTACGTAGGATAGGTTCATAATGAAGGCTTACAGCATCATGCTTTGTTTGAATGTCTTGCTGTAGTCTATTGAGGTTTTCTAATGAGCAGAGGGTTTTTAGTTTTGTCCTAATCTCCCTTGCTGTCAGCTTCCAAGAGTCATAGGCTTTATTAAATGTTTTTTCACATCTTTTGATGACTTGGTCATGCATCTCTTGGCCTCTCTCTGTTAGCTTTCTCTCACGTGAGTTGGACCTGAGTGGCGTGTCTGTGGGATTGTTTGTTTCTTCTGTTGGGAATGACATTTTGTTTGTTTGCTGCAGCTGCTTCAAGTCTGGCGTTGCCTTTGATTGCCCTATGCCTGAGTCACACTTATAAGCTGTAGCTATTTTGTACCACAGAGTAATACTGATCAAGCATTGACAGATTATGGACATTCAAGGGGACTTTAGCATAAAACAGTAACAACAAAGATGTCATAAATGAGCGCTGTGAACATTAATAGCTAAAGCGCTTCAACCTTTAAACCTTCTCATAAACAGACATGTTACAAATATTCTTCCATAAACACATATACCACTTGTTTTGAAATATTCACCAATTTCAGAACTGTTCTGTGTTGGGAACCAACTTACAAATTATTTTGACCTCAAGTACGATGTTAATAGTGGCAGATGGCATCTAAGACATTTCAGTTGCGTTGCAAGCTTGTGCGTGTGTGTGCAAACAGTCTCTCTTTTGCTCCTTGGGACCCAATGTCTCTTTTTGTTTCCGTAGTTGTACCTTAAGCGTGTTGTCCCTTTTAATCTTACTTGTGCAGGATGCAAATGTAGTTAGAGTCTGCTGGCTGATAACAGGTAGGTAGCTGGTCTCAGACAAAATGGCGTCAGCTTCTCTGCGGCGATGGCTGGTCTTCTGCAGCCGTTGAGTTTCTTACTGCAGCGGAAGAGTCTTTCACTGCAGCCGATGAACTTTCACTTCAGCCAATGAGTTTTCACTGTAGCTGCCGCTCGGATTAACAACACAGATTGCAGAGAGCTTCGACTGGTGTAACTTTTAATTTTCTTCTCTTTTTGCCACTGGCACTCCTACACCTCTGACACCACTGACACCGTGAAAACTATAAAAATAGACAAGCAAAAAACAATGCCATATTTCACAAATAATACATTTACATACAATTCGGTTTTCAAATTATTACAAGTTACAACTCTTATTTAAATAAAATAATGACAATTTCTTTTACCTCATTCTGCTTCCAAGGGCGCTAAGTTTAGCTCTACCTGCCAGCATTCTTTTCTTCTGCACTCGCCAACCTTTTGGAGCTATGAGCACGTTGCTTCGATGAGAAAAGAGCGAAAAACTAACATCCGCGATAACAGGAAGTAATAGGAGAAGAGTGGTGCTCTTCAAAATAAAAGCACAAAAAAAGCAAAGTAGCAGAGTTGTATTATTTGCTATAAACAAAATGACCTGTCATTTACAACAGTTTCCTTTGTACATTGGACTGTATGTATGGTATAATGGTATGGTATTCTTTGCTGTAAAACGTAAACAGGTCAGTTAACCACAGAATACTGTGAACAAAAAAAATTACACTTTTTCGAAATTATGAAACCGCATAATTTCGCGACAGTGAAAAAACGTAAAATTTAGACTAAATACTTTCAACGCTGCTTACAGTTATTCACTGTTTTCAGTAAAAGTTTCAACACTATATGGAGAATATGACATCACAATGGTGAGGTTATTTATGAAAACTGGTAGACAGGTATGAATACCTAAATATGTTTATTGACTCATCAACCATGTAATATGGCGGCACTGTGATTACTGAAACGGTAAACAATCAATGCTGAATACGCTTTGGCAGACTGACTTGTCCACCATGTGATATGGCTTCTTAGTAAAGATAAATTCCAGACTTTCAACGTAACTTAGCCAACAAGAAATAATAGCTATGAAAAGTTCACAGCACTGTGATTACTGAAACGGTGAACAATCTGTCGTAACCCTGGTTACGCGTCATCCTCTAGGATTTTATTTTGAATTTTTTAACTTCCGGGTCACTGTCTGCTCAAAAGAGCGTATAGATGTAGTTTTGTGTATGTTTTGTTTTGTATGTAGTTTTGTATGGGTCAACGCAGTTATTTATATGTGTATATTTTAACATTATCCTCGTATACAATGTGCTCGCATACTGTTACACGTTTATCCTGGCTTTTATTTTGACATATTTATTCTGACTTCCGGCTCACCTGTCTACCTGTCTTCGGCTTTCTGTTCTGAAGGAAAAATAAGAAAAGGAATTGCCAAAATCCAAAAACGGAGCGTTTTTTTAATTTGGTTTTCTCGTTTTTCATTTTTGGATTGTGGAAATAGGAAAGGAAAATCGGCTCGGTTTTTCCGGTTTTCCGTTTTTGTTTTTTCTGATATAAGACTCAAAGTCTGTTTTCTGTCTTCATACAGGTGAAACACGCTCACCAGGAGAGCCGGTGAAGGTGAAGAAAGTCCGATCTGATCACTGGGACAAAGTTAAAACTGCTTTGGGAGCTCTAAATGTCGGAGCTCTGATAGTTGCTGGTCTAATAGTTGTCTAGTTGTTGCAGCTGTCAGAGGTCTGGTATCACTCTTTCATTGAGGTAAAAGATGAAACCAGAACATCACACTGGAATGGACCTTCACCATCAAAAAGGAAATGACCCCTCACCTCCCTTTCCATCTATTGTGAAACATATGTTGATCGCAAAGCCCTGTTTCACCTCCATGGAGGTGTTGAGGTCCCAGAGTCTCAGGATGAACAGTTTGCAGGACGAGTCCAGTTTGACAAAGACGTCCTCAGAGGAAGGACGAATCAGACTTCATGTGTCCAGGCTCAGGACTGATGACTCGGGCCTGTACGTGTGTGAAGTGAGCGCAAACTACGGTGTCAGCTATGGTGAATGTTGGCTAATTATCACCGGTAAGTTGATTCAATAGAACTTTAACAGATTTTAACATTTTTTTAATAAATGAGAACCTGAGATGAAAAGTATTGTGGACCACTACAGTCAGGAACATTGATGCTCCGATCCATCTGGCTAAAGTAGTGGACCAAGCAAAATTTTCATCCACAGAGCTGCTGAAACTCCATCATAATTATCTAGAAGCCTAACAGTAAAACTCCATCCATCCATCCATCCTTCCATTTTCTTCCATTTATCATGCATGTGAGGGCAGCGGGCTAAGCAACGTGGCCCAGACATCCCTCTTCCAAGGTATTCCAACTGTGCCCCTGCATCCTGAGACGTTCCCAAGACAGATGAGATATTTCATGCCTCTAGCATGTTCTCATGTGGTCTTTTACCCTGTGGCATGCCCATTAGACCTCCAAAAGGAGGCAGCCAGGAGGCATCCTTATCAGATGCTTGAACCACCTCAACTGGCTCCTTTAAATATGAAGGACCAGTTGCTCTACTCTGAGCTTCCTCTTAATGTCTGAGCTCCTTACCCGATCCCTTAGGCTGAGCCCAGCCACCCTGTGGAGGAAACTCATTCTAGCCACTTTTATCCGCGACCTCAATCTTTCAGTCACTACCCAGAGCTTATGACCATAGGTGACCGATGGGACATAGATTGATTGGTAAATCAAAAACTTTGCCCTCTGGCTCAGCTCTCTCTTCACCACCACAGTCAGGTACAGTGTCTGCTGCATTACTGCAGATTCTACACCAATCCACCTGTCAATCTCATGCTCCTTTTTACCCCCACTCGTGAACAAGACCCCGAGATACTTGAACTCCTCCACCTGAGGCAGGATCTCACTCCCAGCTCCAGAGGGAGCAATCCACCCTTTTCCAGCTGAGAACCAGGGCTTCACAGTTGGAGGTGCTGACTCTCATCCCAACTGCTTCACACTCGGCTGCAAACCGCCCAGTGCCGGCTGGAGGTCACAGTCTGATGAAGCCAACAGAACCACATCATCTGCAAACAGCAGAGATGCAATTCTGAGGTCCCCAAACTGAAAATGGTCCTCCCCCTGACTGTGCCTTGAGATCCTCCATGAATATCACAAACATGATTAGTGATAAACGGCAACCTTGGTGGAGGCAAAGACCCACTGAGAACATGTTTAACTTTGTTTTAACGTTTGTTCCACGGCCACAGCAGAATGTGCATTTTTCCTGATGTTTGACAATTGGTTGGACCCTCCTTTCCAGCACCCTGGAGAAAA
>CM041532.1:6788990-6791490 GCA_023238725.1 Scortum barcoo
CTTTGTTGTCACTCCTGTCATTGTTGTGTAAAACACGGTAAAACACTAGACAGGGAACTTTTATATTACTTTGAATAAGTTGCTGATGTTGGTCTCTTGTGGTAAAATGTTTATCTTGTCATATAAATGTATTTTTCATTGAGTTCGGCACTTTGGCAGTTTGTTAGCCGTGGCTCATAAGCTAGGCTATAGCAGCACGCAGGTGGTTTCTCATGCGTCTGCTGCTTTCTTTGTTTCTCCTTTAAAGGTGTGCATGTTAAACCAGAGCGTGACAAGTTGCTGTACTGACATTATTGTGTTTGGTTGGCAAAGCAGCAGTCGCCTTCATCCCATTCTTCGTTCACACACAACCAAGACACAACGGCAGAGATTAACAGCTGGATGGTGTGTCATGTTAGGCCAGCTACGCTAACATGCTAAACTCAGACATCTATTTTTACTGAATCAACTTACCAGTGACATTGAGTCGACATTCACCATATCTGACACCGTAGTTTGTGTTTCACTTCACACAGGGTACAGGCCCGAGTCATCAGTCCTGAGTCTGGACACATGAAGTCTGATTCGTCCTTCTCTGAGGACGTCTTTGTCAAACTGGACTCGTCCTGCAAAATGTTCATCCTGAGACTCTGGGACCTCAACACCTTCATGGAGCTGAAACAGGGGGAAGTGTTTGAGATGATCCTCTGTGAACAGTTCACAGAGGATATAAAGGGAGGTGAGGGGTGTTTCCTTTTTGATGGTGAAGGTCCATTCCAGTGTGATGTTCTGGTTCTCCTCTGCCTGATAGGAGCTCTGTGTCACATTCACTACAAATGTTCCTGTTGAGGAGACAGAGAGGGAAAGTGAGGAGCAGACAAAGTGACAGCTTTAACATGTGAGCCTTTAAAGTGTGAAGGTGTCAAAGTGTATTTAGTCTTTAGTCTTTGTGGAGAATAAAGTGAAGGTGTAAACTAACCACAGACACAGGAGGTCAGCGTGATGAGCAGCAGGATCCTGCAGATCATCTTCTCCCTGTGAGAGGAGACAGAGGTGAAGAGTCACAAACACATGAGCTCAAAGTTCAGTCCTCACATGTGAGAAGAAACATCTCCAGTCTGTCTTTAGTCATTACAATCCTCCTTTGGATTTATTCTCCTGCTTATTACACACAGCTGACCAAAGGATTTCCTGACTGGACACCAAGCCTCCATGCTGATGACAAAAACAAGCTGAGCTCCAACCACACAAATGACAACTTTCTTTTCATCAACACATCCAACATTTCTAGTCCAATCAAAAGTCTGTGAGCTGCACTAAAGTCTTTCTGTCACTAGATGACTGATCAAACTGCTGCTTCACATCATGAAAACACACACACACACACACACACTTTACCTTGTTTGGTGTCTTCAGATTAATAAAGAAAATATAATCCGGTCTGTAGATTATCAGTTCTTCTCAGAAACAGGAAACCAGAGGAGTTAAAGTTTCACTGCATCTCCTCTGTTTGTTGCATTAAATCTCTCTGAGGCTTCACAACTAAACCAGAGTCCCTTTAAACCTGCAGCTGGCTGAAGGTCTGAGTCTGTGTCCTTGCAGCCGAAACCAAAATCACTCAAAAACACTAAAACTAAAAACCACCAGTCCCTCTGAACGTCTTCGTGTCCGCCATCTGTCCAAGTGTCCGTCGGTACCGGCTCAAAAACCAGGAGCGACTATTTCTCTGTTTATTTTGCTCTGAACTCGGGACTATGTTGTCTTGAAGGCGGAGGGATACCGCTTCAGTGGTGATGGAGGAAGTAATGGTGCTGAAGAGTTGAAGAGGAAAAAACATGATGGAGGAGCTGATTAGGAGGGTGGTCCTGTCTGTCTGTCTGTCTGTTTGTCTCAGGGCGTTGTTTATTTGTTTCAGTTTGTCTCTTCATCAGTTTGTTCCACTTTGACTTCAAGTGTCTCATTAAATCTCTCTGAGGCTTCATATTCAAATCATAAAGTCACTTTATGTTTCACTGTAAAGAGGATTATTATGAAGGATTATTATGGTCTGTTGCAGTCTTTTGTCTGTCAAACAAGTTGCTGCTTCACTTTCTTCTTTGTGAACGTTGACAGATTTCAGTCCAGACAAACAAATCAATAAACTCTGACTGACTCAAAGACTGTTTCAAAAACTGGAGTGAATCAAGGCAGCTCCGAGCAACAGCCTGGAGACGTTCCAGCAAGGATTGAATTACGTCACAAAGTCCAGTTTAATTAGTGACCTGCAGTCTGCTTGTTAAAGTCAAACTAAACCCTGTGTTAGTTGAAAATACAGTCAGACAGAAAGAGGTGGATTCAGCAGACGTGCTGCTCCAACAATGCACAATGAATGTTTCAAATCCTTCCTCTTTAATGGCTATGTATCACTCACAGCATCTGGTCACAGTTTTGCAAGATACCGGTGACTCACAGTCATTTTTTCCAGTTTCCTGTCCTGTGAGTGCCAAATCTGCCCGTGGTTAGAGCACAACAGTAAGCTGTA
>CM041532.1:6796490-6861490 GCA_023238725.1 Scortum barcoo
GCAAATAAAATATGAACTGTAAATGTAACTAAGTTTAAAAAAAAAAATAGTAACAAATATACAATAGAAATATATACAATAGAAAAAAAAATAAATACAGCGAGAAGTGAGGTGTTAAAAAGTGATGGTGTTGTGAACAGAGTTTAAAAGTCTTATGGCCTGCGGTATGAAGCTTCCCTGAGCCTGGTGGTTCGGGCTCGGGAATGCTGCAGAACCGTCGGCCAGGCAGCAGGCAGAACAGCTTGTAGCTGGGTGTCTGGGGTCCTTGATGATTTTGGTGGCCTTCCTCCCTACACCACTGGGTGTAGAGGTCCTCCATGGATGGCAGCTCCGTCCTGGTGATGTGCTGAGCAGCTTTCACCTCCCTCTGTAGAGCCTTACGGTTGAGGCCGGTGCAGCTGCTGTACCAAGCGGTGATGCCCTGAAGGCGGCGCCGGTGTTCAGAGTCAGGGTGGAGGATGTGGTGCTGCCCATCCTTTGCACAGCCTGAGGGTCTGCCGTCAGGAAGTTCAGGGATCCAATCACAGAGGCGCTGTTGAGCCCGAGGTCTCTGAGCTTGGTGACGAGCTTGGAGGGCACGATGGTGTTGAATGCTGAACTGTAGTCAATAAACAGCATCTCACATATGTGTCCCTCTGGTCCAGGTGGGAGAGGGCAGTGTAGAGGCGGCGACGGCATCTTCAGTTGACCTGTTGGGCCTGTAGGCAAACTGAAGTGGGTCCAGTGAGTCCGGGATAGAAGAGGTGATGAAATGATTTGACTAACCACTCAAAGCACTTCATGATGGTGGAGGTGATGCTACTGGGCGGTCGTCATTCAGGCAGAGGATTTTGGTTTTCTTGGGGACAATGGTGGTCTCCTTGAAGCATGTGGGGACTACAGACTGGAGCAGTGACATGTTGAAAATGTCGGCCGGGGATGCCGTCAGGTTTAGGAGCCTTACGTGTGTTAATCTGTTTAAATGATCTACACACGTCTGCCCTGGATATCACAGGTGGGCAGAAGTGCCTCCTCCTGAGCCTTTTGCACCTCCACAGCTGGAGAGGTGCTCTCAAAGCGCATAAAAAGTGTTCAGCTCATCAGGCAGAGATGCAGACATCATCTCAGCACTGCTGATCTTCTTTTTGTAGTCCGTCAGAGTTTTTAATCCAGTCCCACATGCTCCTGGTGTTGGAGCCCTTGTAATGAGACTCCACTTTGTCCCTGTACTGTCTCTTTGTGCTGCTGATGGCTCTCCGGAGCGCGTACCTGGACTTCCTGTACTCCTCCAAATCACCTGAGTTGTAGGCGTCTGTCCGTGCTTTAAGTTTGGACTGGACTTCTCCGTTAACCCAGGGCTTCTGATTGGGGAATGTCCGCACAGTAATCCTACGGTACGATGTCATCGATGCATTTACTGATGACCACGTCCGTACATGTTTGCTTCATGGTGCTGTCATGACAACCGATGTAAACTCACACAGGGAAGATAATAAGGCCGGCATCTGATCATGAGGTGCTCCAGGTCCAGGAGAACAGCCCGTAGAAATGAATCTCCACGTCTGAACACCACTTGTTGTTCACCATGAAGCAGACACCTCCTCCCTTGCTCTTCCCTGAATGTACAGTCCGGTCCTGTCGGTGGATGGAGAGTCTCCTCGGGAACAATGGCGGAGTCCGGGATCGAAGAGGGTCGAGCCAAGTTTTCCGTGAAAACCAAAACGTTACAGTTCTTAATGTCCCATGTTGAAACAGCCATCCTGCTCCGGAGTTCATCCAGCTTGTTATCCAGGGACTGAACATTAGCCAGAAGAATACTCGGGAGAGGAGGCCGGTTTTCACGTTTCCTCAGCCGGACTAGGACTCCGGCCCGCGACCCTCTTTTCCTCCGCCTCCATGCTCTGGTTCAACAACAGGTAGGCTCCGCCATGGAGATTCCCCGTTGTACGCTGCTGGAGGTGGCGATGAAAGCGTTTTTTCCACCACCGACCTAATTTGTAGAAGTTTTTCTCTATCATATTGTATGATAGGGCTCTCTTTAGCAGGTTGCATAACTTAAAAGAAGAAATAAATAACAAAATAGTGCAAAAAAACAGCAAAGTTGAGGGGAGAGCTCGAGACACGGCAGCCATCCTCGGCGCCATCTTGGCTCAAAGTTGAAGAAGTTGAAGAGGAGCTGAAGAGTTTCTCCATTCATTTCAATGAGCAAAAAAAGTTGAAAAAGTTGAATATTTTAAAAAGTATGAAAGGTATAAATGAGAAAAGTAATAGCACACATGTCACCTGAAACTAAAACAGAAACACAACCTCACTAACCATCTGACCTTAAATCAAACCAAAAACAGTGTGACTAACCAGAGGAATACTGTGTGAACGTCATCAGTATGAGAGGAAACTGTACCTGGATCAGTTTTCCAGGTGGAGAACTAGAGTCTCAGTAGTATTTTAGAAAACACAGCGAGAGGTCAGATGGTCTCAGCAGACCCCAGACTGACAGACTGGACAAGTTCTTCAAAGGTGCCTTCAGACTGGCATTTCTGTTGTGGATATTTGGTTTTGTATCTGAGTGAAATGTCGTTTTTTCACATGAATGACTTCATTTGTTTCTTTACAGCAGCGACACATCGGCCCAAACCTGAGACTGAACCTGAGACTAAACCTGAGACTGAACCTGAGACTGAACTGAGACTGAGAGACCAGACACAGAAAGTTGGAGAGGCATCGCCCTCTATTGTGGACTGGAAGTAACAGCAGCAACAACAGCAGCTGGGTTGGTTGCTCTTTACCGTTTCACTCTGGTAAACAAGTGTTCCTCTGTCTTTAAGTGGTGTATCTGAGAACAGTTACAGCTCAGCAGATGGATCAGAGTCGGCTCAGCAATCTGTGTGAGATTATTTTATAACATGCACACAGTATCAAATTTCCCATTGGCTGGCAGGCAATGAAACTGCACATAAAACATGCCTGAAAAAAGGAGGGTTTGAATAAAGTGCAGAGGTCGTGTCCCTGAACTTAACTCAACATCTTCCCCTGCTGGAGACGTCAGGTAACTACTACACTGATAACTAACAATGTTTGAATGACATTTTAAACATAAAACTTAAGAAAATACAACTATACTATAATACAGCTGCTACAACTGACAGCAACCATTATAAACATAAAATATAATATAGCATGAAAGGCTCAGATATCAGAATGGATAAATACTGAAAATGAGGCAATAAAATCTGGATATGACTCACTGATATTGCACATTTTTCCATCTGTCACATAAAAATAGCAGAAACGTTGATGCTTCACAAATAAAGAAAAAGTAAAATTAATGTAACGAGAAAGTGTAAAAAAGTCATTCAGCACAGTTGATGAAGGAAACATTTATTTTGAAAGGATGCCTCATCAATCTTTTGTAATATGTAAAGCTAATCAGAGAACTTTTTCTTTTTGCCCCTTTTTCATTTTAACCTCTGTTCAATAAAGTTTTTCATAATAAAATGTTTTTTATTTAAATCCTCATCATGAAAAGCTCACACACACACACACACACACACACACACACTGACAGCAGGTCGGAGGAGGACAGAGTCAAAGTTAACAGCACCAACAATTCCCACTTTTATTACATGCAGGTCCAGTGGAGCTGGACACCACATATGTCATATAAATGTGTAGGAGGGTGAACAGTGTGCAGTCACTGAAAATGTGTTTTAACATGACAGAAACATGAATCAAAAAATAAAATGTCTGTTCACAGGTTAAGTGTCTTTATGTTTTAAAATGAACATTTTGAACACAGAAACTGAAGATACTGTGATGTAATTATGTCATTAAAACAGTCAAATGTTAAATTAATGTGTGTGTGTGTGTGTGTGTGTGTTGTTGTTGTTGTTGTTGTTGTATCTGGAATATTTGGGATGAATTTATTCAGCTTCTGTGGGTCATAAAAGTCCAACCACATAACATTTATTAACTTTATAATCCTTTATAATCAGTCAATAAAGCCTCTTTTCGAATGACACCTGAAGAAAAGTTTCTGTCAAACTTCATCAGAGGAGTCGAGCATTTCCCATGATGCATCTGAAAACTGCATTTTGTTCCAAACACACAAAGAGAAGAGACTGTTCTGTTCAAACTGCAGCTCTGTAAGTACTTACTGATTTAATTAACATCAAAATATTTGTCCTTTTCTCATTTTCAGCTTTTTTCTAACAACACTGAACATTTTTGTTGGTTGATTGTCGTCTTTGATACAAATGCAACAAGAATATTTGTGTTAACTTTCAGGCACCAGAGTGAAATCAGAATTTCTTTATAGAATAAAGAGAAATTAATAAATTTTTTTTTTGTTTGTCATTTTCAAGAAACTGGTTCAAGACAAACACATAAAATCATCTCTTGTGTGTTTCCATCGGTGAGACTATGTCTCTCAGCTGGCCTGGGAACACCTCGGGGTCCCCCCGGAAGAGCTGGAGGAAGTGTCTGGGCATCTCTGCTCAGATTAATAGATGGACGGATGGATGGACATCTCTTGTGTGTTTCCATCTTCTCCTCATGACTGCAGCCTGTAGTGTAGTGTAGAGTGTTAATAATTTTATTATCTTTGATTTTGATGAACTCTTTTAATTCTCTACAACTTCTGGGAGTCTGAGAATAAAAGATTTCCACTCAGAGTCAGAACAACTTCTCTCATATCAATAAGGATTTATTTCCAGTGTGTACACATTACAAACAGCACATTAGAAAGGCAGAGCTTTGTACCAACATCCATCAGTAGACACAAGACATAAGCCTGATGATTGATGACAGCTGGAGGGAGAACAGAGTGATCAATGAGTGAACCAACGCACAGTTAAATCTGAATGATCCCTCTGAAAAGGCTTCACATAGTGAGAAGTCAAATTACTATGAAGCTTTAGAAAGCTTACAGTGGACCATCTTGTTTGAGTCTTGTAGCTACATCAACCAGACAGAGACTGTCGACACGTCTTTTCTCAGCTTCTACTTCTGAGCTTATGTTAACTGTCATTTCATATAAATTCAAACCCACATGTACATCATTTATATACAAATAAATATTTCACATCACAGATAGATTTGTGGCTCTTAAAACAGATGTTGGAGGTAGAGTCGAGGAGTCTGTCTCTGGGTTTTATGTCTGAGGTCTTCATCCAACTCTCTGAGGACTCATTCTGATTTTTCTCTGACAAACTCAACAACTGCACAGCTGCAGGGACGTTTTCTTATCAGTTAATAACGAAATAAAGACTGAAGGCACAGAGAGCCAGTAGAGCTGCTGTCAGTCCAATATAAGAGGCCAGATCTGTCTCTCTCTGGTTGTGGACTCTGTCGGTTGTGGACTCTCTGGTTGTGGACTTTCTGGTTGTGGACTCTTTGTTGGTCTCAGGAGTTTTTTGCTCATAAGCAGCTGCTGTAAATTATATAAATAGTAATTAATAACTTATTACTGGATTACTGGATTACTGGAGCTATGATACATATATTACGTATATTAAGGAGGTGAAATTTTACTGTGGCAGACGGGGTGGTGGTCTCCTTTTTTAAAAAGGGGGTGTGTTCCAATTATTGGGGTATCACACTACTCAGCCTCCTCGAGAAAGTTTTCTCCAGGGTGCTGGAAAGGAGGGTCCAACCAATTGTCAAACATCAGGAAAAATGCACATTCTGCTGTGGCCGTGGAACAAACGTTAAAACAAAGTTAAACATGTTCTCAGTGGGTCTTTGCCTCCACCAAGGTTGCCGTTTATCACTAATCATGTTTGTGATATTCATGGAGGATCTCAAGGCACAGTCAGGGGGAGGACCATTTTCAGTTTGGGGACCTCAGAATTGCATCTCTGCTGTTTGCAGATGATGTGGTTCTGTTGGCTTCATCAGACTGTGACCTCCAGCATGCACTGGGGCGGTTTGCAGCCGAGTGTGAAGCAGTTGGGATGAGAGTCAGCACCTCCAACTGTGAGGCCATGGTTCTCAGCTGGAAAAGGGTGGATTGCTCCCTCTGAGCTGGGAGTGAGATCCTGCCTCAGGTGGAGGAGCTCAAGTATCTCTGGGTCTTGTTCACGAGTGAGGGTAAAGATGGAGCATGAGATTGACAGGTGGATTGGTGTAGAATCTGCAGTAATGCAGCAGACACTGTACCTGACTGTGGTGGTGAAGAGAGAGCTGAGCCAGAGGGCAAAGTTTTTGATTTACCAATCAATCTATGTCCCATCGGTCACCTATGGTCATAAGCTCTGGGTAGTGACTGAAAGATTGAGGTCGCGAGATACAAGTGGCTAGAATGAGTTTCCTCCACAGGGTGGCTGGGCTCAGCCTAAGGGATCGGGTGAGGAGCTCAGACATTAAGAGGAAGTTCAGAGTAAAGCAACTGGTCCTTCATGTTTAAAGGAGCCAGTTGAGGTGGTTCAAGCATCTGATAAGGATGCCTCCTGGCTGCCTCCTTTTGGAGGTCTAATGGGCATGCCACAGGGTAAAAGACCACATGAGGACATGCTAGAGGCATGAAATATCTCATCTGTCTTGGGAACGTCTCAGGATGCAGGGGCACAGTTGGAATACCTTGGAAGAGGGATGTCTGGGCCACGTTGCTTAGCCCGCTGCCCTCACATGCCCAGCCCTGGATAAATGTAAGAAAATGGATGGATGGATGGAGTTTTACTGTTAGGCTTCTAGATAATTATGATGGAGTTTCAGCAGCTCTGTGGATGAAAATTTTGCTTGGTCCACTACTTTAGCCAGATGGATCGGAGCATCAATGTTCCTGACTGTCGTGGTCCACAATACTTTTCATCTCAGGTTCTCATTTATTAAAAAAATGTTAAAATCTGTTAAAGTTCTATTGAATCAACTTACCGGTGATAATTAGCCAACATTCACCATAGCTGACACCGTAGTTTGTGCTCACTTCACACACGGTACAGGCCCGAGTCATCAGTCCTGAGTCTGGACACATGAAGTCTGATTCGTCCTTCTCTGAGGACGTCTTTGTCAAACTGGACTCGTCCTGCAAAATGTTCATCCTGAGACTCTGGGACCTCAACACCTCCATGGAGATGAAACAGGGCTTTGCGATCAACATATGTTTCACAATAGATGGAAAGGGAGGTGAGGGTCATTTCCTTTTTGATGGTGAAGGTCCATTCCAGTGTGATGTTCTGGTTTCATCTTTTACCTCAATGAAAGAGTGATACCAGACCTCTGACAGCTGTATCAACAACAACTATTAGACCAGCAACTATCAGAGCTCCGACATTTAGAGCTCCCAAAGCAGTTTTAACTTTGTCCCAGTGATCAGATCGGACTTTCTTCACCTTCACCGGCTCTCCTGGTGAGCGTGTTTCACCTGTATGAAGACAGAAAACAGACTTTGAGTCTGATATCAGAAAAAACAAAAACGGAAAACCGGAAAAACCGAGCCGATTTTCCTTTCCTATTTCCACAATCCAAAAATGAAAAACGAGAAAACCAAATTAAAAAAATGCTCCGTTTTTTTGGATTTTGGCAATTCCTTTTCTTATTTTTCCTTCAGAACTTGAAAGCTGAAGACAGGTAGACAGGTGACCCGGAAGTCAGAATAAATATGTCAAAATAAAAGCCAGGATAAACGTGTAACAGTATGCGAGCACATTGTATACGAGGATAATGTTAAAATATACACATATAAATAATTGCGTTGACCCACACAAAACTACATACAAAACTACATACAAAACTACATCTATACGCTTCTTTTGAGCAGACAGTGACCCGGAAGTTAAAAAAATTCAAAATAAAATCCTAGAGGATGACACGTAACCAGGGTTAGGACAGATTGTTCACCGTTTCAGTAATCACAGTGCTGTGAACATTTCATAGCTATTATTCCTTGTTGGCTAAGTTACGTTGAAAGTCTGGAATTTATCTTTACTAAGAAGCCATATCACATGGTGGACAAGTCAGTCTGCCAAAGCGTATTCAGCATTGATTGTTTACCGTTTCAGTAATCACAGTGCCGCCATATTACATGGTTGATGAGTCAATAAACATATTTAGGTATTCATACCTGTCTACCAGTTTTCATAAATAACCTCACCAATTGTGATGTCAATACTTCTCCATATAGTGTTGAAACTTTTACTGAAAACAGTGAATAACTGTCAGCAGGGTTGAAAGTATTTAGTCTAAATTTTACGTTTTTTCACTGTCGCGAAATTATGCGGTTTCATAATTTCGAAAAAGTGTAATTTTTTTTGTTCACAGTATTCTGTGGTTAACTGACCTGTTTACGTTTTACAGCAAAGAATACCATACCATTATACCATACATACAGTCCAATGTACAAAGGAAACTGTTGTAAATGACAGGTCATTTTGTTTATAGCAAATAATACAACTCTGCTACTTTGCTTTTTTTGTGCTTTTATTTTGAAGAGCACCACTCTTCTCCTATTACTTCCTGTTATCGCGGATGTTAGTTTTTCGCTCTTTTCTCATCGAAGCAACGTGCTCATAGCTCCAAAAGGTTGGCGAGTGCAGAAGAAAAGAATGCTGGCAGGTAGAGCTAAACTTAGCGCCCTTGGAAGCAGAATGAGGTAAAAGAAATTGTCATTATTTTATTTAAATAAGAGTTGTAACTTGTAATAATTTGAAAACCTAATTGTATGTAAATGTATTATTTGTGAAATATGGCATTGTTTTTTGCTTGTCTATTTTTATAGTTTTCACGGTGTCAGTGGTGTCAGAGGTGTAGGAGTGCCAGTGGCAAAAAGAGGAAGAAAATTAAAAGTTACACCAGTCGAAGCTCTCTGCAATCTGTGTTGCTTAATCCGAGCGGCAGCTACAGTGAAAACTCATTGGCTGAAGTGAAAGTTCATCGGCTGCAGTGAAAGACTCTTCCGCTGCAGTAAGAAACTCAACGGCTGCAGAAGACCAGCCATCGCCGCAGAGAAGCTGACGCCATTTTGTCTGAGACCAGCTACCTACCTGTTATCAGCCAGCAGACTCTAACTACATTTGCATCCTGCACAAGTAAGATTAAAAGGGACAACACGCTTAAGGTACAACTACGGAAACAAAAAGAGACATTGGGTCCCAAGGAGCAAAAGAGAGACTGTTTGCAAACACACGCACAAGCTTGCAACGCAACTGAAATGTCTTAGATGCCATCTGCCACTATTAACATCGTACTTGAGGTCAAAATAATTTGTAAGTTGGTTCCCAACACAGAACAGTTCTGAAATTGGTGAATATTTCAAAACAAGTGGTATATGTGTTTATGGAAGAATATTTGTAACATGCCTGTTAATGAGAAGGTTTAAAGGGTGAAGCGCTTTAGCTATTAATGTTCACAGCGCTCATTTATGACATCTTTGTTGTTACTGTTTTATGCTAAAGTCCCCTTGAATGTCCATAATCTGTCAATGCTTGATCAGTATTACTCTGTGGTAGAAAATAGCTACAGCTTATAAGTGTGACTCAGGCATAGGGCAATCAAAGGCAACGCCAGACTTGAAGCAGCTGCAGCAAACAAACAAAATGTCATTCCCAACAGAAGAAACAAACAATCCCACAGACACGCCACTCAGGTCCAACTCACGTGAGAGAAAGCTAACAGAGAGAGGCCAAGAGATGCATGACCAAGTCATCAAAAGATGTGAAAAAACATTTAATAAAGCCTATGACTCTTGGAAGCTGACAGCAAGGGAGATTAGGACAAAACTAAAAACCCTCTGCTCATTAGAAAACCTCAATAGACTACAGCAAGACATTCAAACAAAGCATGATGCTGTAAGCCTTCATTATGAACCTATCCTACGTAAGAGTAACACCACACCAGAGATCGTCAACAAAATGGACGCATGTGTTACACTGACAAAGGAAATTCGTAACCTCATAGGTAACCGTCTAGAGAATATTAATGAAGATTACAATAATCAACTCGAGAAAGAAAGAGTAAGAGAAACGTTAAACAAAAATGAATATGAGTCTGTCTTTGGACACACCCAAAGTGAAACTGTGATTTCATCAGAGCCATCAGAGACATCCAGCAACCGCTCCGACTCAGTCAGTACCCACGACAGTAGAGTAGATGCAGAAGCAGAGCTCGCTGCTAAGCTGGAGCAATCAAAGGCCATAGAAGAAATTCAAGCACAACAAGCACATCTTCACAAGTTAGAAAGTGAATGGAAACTCAAAGAGGCAAAAATGTTGGCGGAAATGAAACAAAAAGAAGTGGAAATGCAACAACAGTTGGAACAGGAGAGAGCAAAACTGCAACAGATATGGGCAGAGAAAGAGGTTGCTATAGCAGCAGCTCGTGTGAGCATGCATATGACAGTTTTGAAGGTTTTGAGAACCACAACGAAGAACTTAACAACAGAACTAGTGCTGCCTGGCGCAGAATGCAAACTGAACCTCAACTGAATCCAGATGCCACTTCATTCCAACCTCACAAAGCAACTCCTGAAATAACAATGACCCAGGAGTCTGTTAGTTTAGCACAAGCAATTGCTAGCTCATTAAGTATGAACCGCTTACCAGTCCCTGAACCCACTACGTTCAGTGGTGATCCATTAAGGTTTATAGATTGGAAGATGTCATTCATGACTCTTATTGATAGAAAACCCCTCCCAGCAAGTGAGAAGATGTTTTATCTAAAAAATTATCTTGCTGGAGAAGCACGCAAAGCTGTGGAAGGTTTCTTCTACCGAGATTCAGAGAACGCATACAATGGAGCATGGAAAGTTTTACAGGACAGATATGGGAATCCGTTCATCATACAAAAGGCTTTCCGAGACAAGCTCATGAGATGGCCAAAGATCAACACAAACGACCCACTAGCACTACGAGAGTTTGCCGACTTCCTCCAAGGCTGCACGGAAGCAATTCCACATGTCAAAGGACTAGCTATCCTTAATGACTGCGAGGAAAACCACAAGTTGCTCAAAAAATTACCAGAATGGATTGTGCGCAAGTGGAGTCGAATTGTTGTGGATGAACTTGACACATCTGGCAGCTATCCAGATCTTGTGTGTTTCACAGAGTTCCTGAGCAAAGAAGCACGGATAGCATGCAACCCTATTGCTTCTCCACTGTTGATAAATTTTAAACCTGCAGATGATAGAACCCCAAGGAGAGCTAAAGCTTTCAACACAAACACACAACCCAAGAGTTTTGCTCAGGAGAAGCAAGAAATAAACAACAGTAAACCAAAATCACCTTGCTCTGTCTGTAAAAGCGAAGCCCATGGCATCACAAGGTGTCCAACCTTCATAGCAAAGAGCGTTCAAGATAAAAGGACATTCATTCACGAAAATCGACTCTGTTTCGGATGCTTGAGGAAAGGGCATATGACCAAAAATTGTAAGAGACGACACACGTGCAACATATGCAACCGTCGTCACCCAACCTGCTTGCACGAAGACGTGAAGCAAAGACCTGTAGAAGCAAAAATGAATAGCTCCACTTCCACAGAAGAACATGCAAGCCAGGAAACACACAAGGTTGTGTCCCATACATCAACACAATGCACTTCTGCTACCTCAAGTATTGTCCCAGTCTTTGTGTCTTCAGTACAAGAACCGCACAGAGAAATACTTACCTATGCAATACTAGACACACAGAGTGATTCAACATTTGTTTTAGAAGATGTACTCGACGGACTGAATGTGGAAGTCCAACCAGTAAAGCTGAAACTCAGTACTATGACAGGCTATTGACACAATCATATCAAGCAAGAGTGTTCACGGCCTACGAAGTACGAGGACTCCACTCTGAGAGCTGCATTCAACTACAACAGACCTATAGTCGTGACTTTATCCCGGTGGACAAGTCTTACATCCCAACGAAGGAAACAGCATCTATCACCAGATAAGTTACCACCCCTCCAAGAAAGGGCTCTTAATTGGATATGACCGGGCTCCTCTTGATAAGCTGAGAGTAGGATGGAGTTAATAGGCTTCCAACCCTCACTTGACAGACAAGGAAGTCAGAGCTTTTGATTGTTCTGCCAAATTTCATGGTATTTCCTTAAACGACACTCTACTAACTGGGCCTGATCTAATCAATCCTCTGGTCGGAGTACTTTGCCGATTCAGGAAAGAAGCCGTAGCCATCATCTGTGATATCGAAAGAATGTTTTATCAATTCTCCGTCACTCCTGAATCCAGGAATTATCTGAAGTTCCTCTGGTGGAAAGGTGGAGATTTGGAAAAGGAACCACAGGAGTACAGGATGGCTGTTCATCTCTTCGGAGCTGCCTCGTCTCCAGGATGTGCCAATTTTGGTTTAAAGCATTTGGCACAGCAACACGAAGTCAACTATCCTCTAGCATCAACATTTGTAAAGAAGAACTTTTACGTCGATGATGGGTTAGTCAGTGTCCCATCAGTCGAAGAAGCCAAGAAACTGATCGCAGAGTCCCAGGAGTTATGTAAAAGAGGAGGCCTACGCCTTCATAAATTCAGCTCAAATGAAGAAGCTGCACTTTCTTGCTTAGATCCCTCCGAAAGAGCAACAAACCTTGAACCTCTAGAGTTTGATCCAACCCCATCAGAACGTGCTCTCGGCATTCAATGGTCGATAAAGGATGACACTTTCAGCTTCAACATCAGCTTGAAAGATCAGCCGTCAACCCGGCGTGGTTGCTTGTCTGTCATCGCCTCTCTTTACGATCCACTCGGATTCATCGCTCCATTCATCCTAAAAGGAAAACGTATCCTTCAAGAGCTTTGTCACAAAGGCATCGGATGGGATGACCCACTCCCAGAAGAGATGAAGCCATGGTGGGAGGAATGGATAAATGGTCTTCTCAAGTTGAAAGAAGTCTCAATTCCGAGATGTTATCACCCACATGATTTCCATAACATTGTCAGAGTAGAGCTGCACCATTTTTCAGATGCAAGCTGCATGGGATATGGTGCATGTTCTTACCTCAGGTACAAAAATGACAAAGATGAAGTCCATTGCAGTCTTGTGATGGCGAAAGCAAGAGTCGCACCCTCAAAGGTCACGAGTATCCCGAGACTGGAACTCGCAGCAGCGGTGGTTTCCACAAAAGTAAGCGTCATGTTAAAAGGTGAGCTTGACATGAAGATTGATCAAGAAGTCTTCTGGACAGACTCACAAGTCGTGCTTGGGTACATAAACAATGATGCTCGCAGATTCCACATATTTGTTGCAAACCGTGTTCAACTAATTAGAGATAATAGTGATCCTAAACAGTGGCATTATGTGAACACCTCAGAAAACCCGGCGGATCATGCATCCCGAGGACTTTGTGCTTCAGACATTCACTCCACGAACTGGCTTCGAGGACCTAAGTTTCTCTGGGAGCGTGAATTACATCTAACAGCAAGCACTCCAACAGAATTATTTGTCGGTGATCCTGAAGTCAAGACAATTCAAGTGCTTACAACCGAAGTCAATAACTGCAACGACATCCTCAGACGTCTGAGTCAGTTCTCCTCTTGGACAACTCTACTTAAGGTGGTTGCAAGAATCAAGAGGCTGGGATGTAAACAAAAACAACATAGTGAACATGTGACTGTAGAAGAGCGTGAAAAGGCTGCGGAGACAGTGATTAAAATCGTACAGCAACAAGCCTTCCCCCATGAGATAAAGATGCTTCAAGGTGAAAAGGACTTTCCAAACTCAAGCCCTCTCTTCAGGCTCGATCCCATCTGGTCTGAAGGACTTCTTCGTGTTGGTGGGAGATTAAAGCAGTCCTTCTCTCTGCCACAAAGTGAAGCACCCTGTCATCTTACCAAACAACAGTCATATAACTAAGCTGATTGTGTCCTACTACCACGCTAAGACATGCCATCAAGGTCGAAGCCAGACACAAATGGAGCTAAGGACAAATGGATTCTGGATCATTGGAGGAAGCAAGCTGGTTGCTAAATTGATACACACCTGTGTACTTTGCAGAAAACTTAGACGGCCAACAGAGAGCCAAAGGATGGCTGAACTTCCTAAAGAACGTCTTGAAGCTTCAGCACCTTTCACTTATAGCGGCATGGATTGTTTTGGTCCGTGCATTGTAAAGAAAGCACGCAAGGAATACAAAAGATATGGTCTGATTCTGACATGCTTGTACTCTAGAGCTGTACATATTGAAATGCTCGGAAGACTTGTCGACAGACTCATTCATCAATGCATTGAGATGCTTTATCAGCCTCAGAGGAGCTGTCCGACAGCTACACTGCGATCAAGGTTCTAACTTTGTTGGTGCCAGAAACGAATTCAAGGAAGCACTTAAACAATGTGACACCAAACTACTGGAAATCTTTCTGACTGAAAAGCAGTGCGAATTTGTCTTTAACGCCCCCTCTGCCAGCCACGCAGGAGGTGTTTGGGAACGGCAAATTAGAACTGTTAAAAATGTACTGAATGCTACCTTTGCACAGTGTCCAGGACGACTTGATGATGCCTCTCTCAGGACATTGTTATATGAAGCTATGGCTATTGTTAACAGTCGCCCATTAAACGTAGAAGGAATAAATGATCCTCAGGCGCTGGAACCTTTAACACCGAATCATCTCATCATGATGAAATCTAAAGTTGCTCTTCCTCCCCCTGGAGTATTCGTGAAAGAGGATTTGTACGCTACAAAGAGATGGAGAAGAGTTCAGTATCTCATTGAACAGTTCTGGGGTCGCTGGAAAAAGGAGTATCTGCTCAACATATCCACAAGACAGAAATGGCACTTACCTCAACGCAACCTCAGAGTTAATGACATTATCATTATTAAGGATGACAACCTCCCGAGAAATCATTGGCAACTAGGACGAGTGGTGGAAACTGTTCAGGATGGAGATGGTTTAGTTCGTCGAGTCAAAGTACAAGTTGGAGAACGAAAGTCCCAAAGAAAACAGGACACCCTCTCTAAACCTTCAGTTATTGAGAGACCAATCCAAAAATTAGTGTTTCTTCTTGAAAAGTGATTAGAACAAATAGACCACAACTGCTTTACTGTGTATGACGTTGTACAGTCCATTTACATACGTATGATAGTTCAATGTGAAGTAATTTATTATTAATTTAATTTTTTATCATTTATTAGAGTCAAGAAATCCTGTACAGTTCATTTACTCTTTGTGCAATTGTTCATTCATTGTATCAGGATTTGGTGGGAGTGTAAATGACAGGTCATTTTGTTTATAGCAAATAATACAACTCCGCTACTTTGCTTTTTTTGTGCTTTTATTTTGAAGAGCACCACTCTTCTCCTATTACTTCCTGTTATCGCGGATGTTAGATTTTTCGCTCTTTTCTCATCGAAGCAACGTGCTCATAGCTCCAAAAGGTTGGCGTGTGCAGAAGAAAAGAATGCTGGCAGGTAGAGCTAAACTTAGCGCCCTTGGAAGCAGAATGAGGTAAAAGAAATTGTCATTATTTTATTTAAATAAGAGTTGTAACTTGTAATAATTTGAAAACCTAATTGTATGTAAATGTATTATTTGTGAAATATGGCATTGTTTTTTGCTTGTCTATTTTTATAGTTTTCACGGTGTCAGTGGTGTCAGAGGTGTAGGAGTGCCAGTGGCAAAAAGAGGAAGAAAATTAAAAGTTACACCAGTCGAAGCTCTCTGCAATCTGTGTTGTTAATCCGAGCGGCAGCTACAGCTGTCCCAACAGTTTCCACAACAGGGATGTGATATTGATATTGAGCATCAGTGAAATTAGAGTGGAATCAAGACCTGTTTCTGTGTTTATCTCTGTGGAATAGGAATATTCTTCATTTCAGTATTGCTGAACATTAAAAAAAGTCCATTTAATAATTTACTACACACTAGAATAAATCCTGATTAAATCAATACTTAAATTCCCTGGCTTTCCCGTAGGAATCCTGGTAATAACCAAAAACACAGTGACTTTATTCACAAACACTCTGACACAGTAATGACAGATTCAAAATGTGTGTAGCAGTGATAGTTACTGCTATCAGTGCCAGGCTCGTGTTGATAACAACATAAAGGAGAGACCACAACCAGTTTGAAAAGAAATAACAAAACTTTTAATTTCTAAATAAACAAATTTATTGAACCAGCTCAGTAACCATAACTTCATAGACTGAATGGTAAATTAATCTCCAAGCACCAGCTTAGCTGATTATCTCTGCCCTGATGACAGGCTGGAGGAAGTCTATGACCTCCTCCTCCAATCCCGTCAACCGAAACTGCAGGTCCCCAAAGCTGTCGTCATGCATCAATATTATAATTATTATTATATACTCTTATGCCATTATCATCATTTCATCAGTTTTATTACAATTGTAGTATCTGAAATTCCATATGTTGATTGGCTGTCCTGGGTTTGTTATGTTTAGTGAGAGTCTCAGGTTGGGCACCTCTCTGTCTGAAAACCTAAAGCCCTTCTTAATGTGAACCACATGTTTTGTCACAGGATTATGAAACAGCTAACCTATATAAGCAGATAGTTAGATGATATTCAGAGGAGATTAAAAAATAAATAAATTATAAGATGCTGTAAAACATAAACAGGTCAGTTAACCACAGAATACTGTGAAACGAAAAAAAATTACACTTTATTCTTTATCGAAATTATGAAACCGCATAATTTCGCGATAGTGAAAAAACGTAAAATTTAGACTAAATACTTTCAACCCTGCTGACAGTTATTCACTGTTTTCAGTAAAAGTTTCAACACTATATGGAGAATATGATGTCACAATGGTGAGGTTATTTATGAAAACTGATAGACAGGTATGGAAAACCTAAATATACTCAGGTGTGGGGCCCTGAGACAACATTTAATCCAACTATAAAGGGACGTAACCTGTTTGCTCTTGGTGTGATGTCGATCGGGTAAACACTTCGAGAAAATCTGAATATTTTATTGACTCATCAACCATGTAATATGGTGGCAGTGTGATTACTGAAGCAGATTAGAGGATGAATGAATGAATGAATGTGATTACTGAACCCTGGTAACCCTGGTTACGTGTCATCCTCTAGGATTTTATTTTGAATTTTTTAACTTCCGGGTCACTGTCTGCTCAAAAGAGCGTATAGATGTAGTTTTGTATGTAGTTTTGTATGTAGTTTTGTGTGGGTCAACGCAATTATTTATATGTGTATATTTTAACATTATCCTCGTATACAATGTGCTCGCATACTGTTACACGTTTATCCTGGCTTTTATTTTGACATATTTATTCTGACTTCCGGCTCACCTGTCTACCTGTCATTCGGCTTTCTGTTCTGAAGGAAAATAAGAAAAAGGAATCGCCAAAATCCAAAAAACTGAGCGTTTTTTAATTTGGTTTTCTCTGTTTTCATTTTTGGATTGTGGAAATAGGAAAGGAAAATCAACTTCGGGTTTTCCATTTTTCCGGTTTTTGTTTTAAATGAAAAAACGGAAAAAGCGATGGTACTTCCGTTTTTTCGATTTTGGTTTAAAACGAAAAAACAAATTGCCTGAACGCATACACAGACCCTCGGTCCACCATTTTGGTCCAGATGTGTTTGGATCAAAGTCGAGTGTTTAGTGTTTATTATCAAATGTTAACATGTTAATGTAGCCCATGTGTATATGTAATAGATTTATATTCCACCAAAATCCCATTGTTTTATTTTATTGTATTTTCATTGTACATTCAGTTTTGAATGAGTTCATTCATTTTGGGGAGCTTTTATTTTGTTAGTCAGTCGTCTTTTATTTTGATGGTAGTTTCTCGCTGTGTTACTTCCTGCTTATTTCTTCAGTCTGCTGATGAGTTGCTGAGGAGACGTAAGGCTTTGTTGTCACTCCTGTCATTGTTGTGTAAAACACAATAAAACACTAGACAGGGACTTTTATATTACTTTGAATAAGTTGCTGATGTTGGTCTCTTGTGGTAAAATGTTTATCTTGTCGTATAAATGTATTTTTCATTGAGTACGGCACTTTGGCAGTTTGTTAGCCGTGGCTCATAAGCTAGGCTATAGCAGCACGCAGGTGGTTTCTCATGCGTCTGCTGCTTTCTTTGTTTCTCCTTTAAAGGTGTGCATGTTAAACCAGAGCGTGACAAGTTGCTGTACTGACATTATTGTGTTTGGTTGGCAAAGCAGCAGTCGCCTTCATCCCATTCTTCGTTCGCACACAACCAAGACACAACGCAGAGATTAACAGCTGGATGGTGTGTCGTGTTAGGCCAGCTACACTAACATGCTAAACTCAGACGTCTATTTTTACTGAATCAACTTACCAGTGACATTGAGTCGACATTCACCATAGCTGACACCGTAGTTTGTGCTCACTTCACACAGGTACAGGCCCGAGTCATCAGTCCTGAGTCTGGACACATGAAGTCTGATTCGTCCTTCTCTGAGGACGTCTTTGTCAAACTGGACTCGTCCTGCAAAGTGTTCATCCTGAGACTCTGGGACCTCAACACCTTCATGGAGCTGAAACAGGGTTGGGACATTGAGATCAGTGAACAGTTCACAGAGGATAAAAAGGGAGGTGAGGGGTGTTTCCTTTTTGATGGTGAAGGTCCATTCCAGTGTGATGTTCTGGTTCTCCTCTGCCTGATAGGAGCTCTGTGTCACATTCACTACAAATGTTCCTGCTTGAGGAGACAGAGAGGGAAAGTGAGGAGCAGACAAAGTGACAGCTTTAACATGTGAGCCTTTAAAGTGTGAAGTGTCAAAGTGTATTTAGTCTTTAGTCTTTGTGGAGAATAAAGTGAAGGTGTAAACTAACCACAGACACAGGAGGTCAGCGTGATGAGCAGCAGGATCCTGCAGATCATCTTCTCCCTGTGAGAGGAGACAGAGGTGAAGAGTCACAAACACATGAGCTCAAAGTTCAGTCCTCACATGTGAGAAGAAACATCTCCAGTCTGTCTTTAGTCATTACAATCCCTCCTTTGGATTTATTCTCCTGCTTATTACACACAGCTGACCAAAGGATTTCCTGACTGGACACCAAGCCTCCATGCTGATGACAAAAACAAGCTGAGCAACTGACAACTTCTTTTCATCAACACATCCAACATTGGTCTAGCTCCAACCACACAAATGACAACTTTCTTTTCATCAACACATCCAACATTTCTAGTCCAATCAAAAGTCTGTGAGCTGCACCCAGGAAGGAACAAAGACACCACCTAGTGGTGACTCTGTGTAGCACACTGCACATAATGTCTTTCTGTCACTAGATGGCATTTGTTTTAAAGGTGTGTTTACCCAATATGTTTTTTCAGGGCCAATACCTATACCTATCCATTTACCATATATTAGAGCAAGCGTCTATTATTATTAACCCTATAAGTTTGACATAATACAAACTCCAACACTTCATTTAAATAGATAGATAGATAGATAGATAGACAGCTCGTCGCCTCCTTTCTGCTCTTTAATATTCAGAGAGGAAATCTGATGGGTGGAGTTTGCTTGTCAGGGAGATTCAGCTCACCAAACTCCGCTCAATCCTCCTGGGGAATCCTGGTTAAGTTTTCATGTTTATTTTCTAAAAAGAGTTCCTGCCTGGATTAGGTTTTAAATAAATGAAACAACCGTTTCAGTCATTCTTCTTCTTTTCTGTATCATCCTGTCCAAAGGCTCTCGTCTTTGGTCTGTGGTTTTTTTAAGAGGTCTGTTATCATCTCAGAGTTCATTTATTAGTTTGTCAGTGCTGTTAACTTTGTGGGCCTGATGATAAAAGCCATTTTATACTGAATAAGCCATCAACAAAAATGTGATTTCTGATAATAAAGACAAACAAAGGCTCCAACCACACAAAAGACATCTCTTACTTTCTAGTCCAATCAAAAGTCTGTGAGCTGCAAATGTCTTTCTGTCAGATCCCCTCAGATATGTTCTCTTATTAAACACCTGCATGCTCTGAATTTTATTCTAATAAATAAGAAGAACAGTGGGACCGATCACATTCACACTGATGTGGTTTTCAATGCTTCAGCTCGGGCAGATCCGAGTGTGTAGTTTCATATATTGTTATCATACAGGACACACACACACACACACACACACACACACACACTTACCTTGTTTGGTGTCTTCAGATTAATAAAGAAAATATAATCCGGTCTGTAGATTATCAGTTCTTCTCAGAAACAGGAAACCAGAGGAGTTAAAGTTTCACTGCATCTCCTCTGTTTGTCACATTAAATCTCTCTGAGGCTTCACAACTAAACCAGAGTCCCTTTAAACCTGCAGCTGGCTGAAGGTCTGAAGGTCTGAGTCCCATCTCGTCTTGCTCTCGGTCCTCTGCTCCTCCGCAAAAGTCTACAGTTCTTCGGTTTATTTACCTCTGAGTCTGTGTCCTTGCGCCGAAAATCCAAAATCACTCAAAAACACTAAAACTAAAAACCACCAGTCCCTCTGAACGTCTTCGTGTCCGCCATCTTTCCAAGTGTCCGTCGGTACCGGCTCAAAAACCAGGAGCGACTATTTCTCTGTTTATTTTGCTCTGAACTCGGGACTATGTTGTCTTGAAGGCGGAGGGATACCGCTTCAGTGGTGATGGCAGGAAGTAACGGTGCTGAAAAGTTGAAGAGAAAAACACGTGAAGGAGGAGGGTGGTGGCCTGTCTGTCTGTCCTGTCTGTCTGTCTGTCTGTCTGTCTCAGGGCGTTGTTTATTCGTTTCAGTTTGTCTCTTCATCAGTTTGTTCCACTTTGACTTCAAGTGTCTCATTAAATCTCTCTGAGGCTTCATATTCAAATCATAAAGTCACTTTATGTTTCACTGTAAAGAGGATTATTATGAAGGATTATTATGGTCTGTTGCAGTCTTTTGTCTGTCAAACAAGTTGCTGCTTCACTTTCTTCTTTGTGAACGTTGACAGATTTCAGTCCAGACAAACAAATCAATAAACTCTGACTGACACAAAGACTGTGTTAAAGTTGTGCACTGCTGCAATTTACCCTGACTGAAACCACAAGACAAAGCTTTCAAAGCGGTCTGTTAGTGAACAAAAAAACAAGAATAACATTACAGTGGCGGACAGCACGAGTGAAACCAGCCAATAGTGAAAAAAACAAATTGTGAAAACTGACAAAGACTGACAAAGAAGAAGAAAAAAACAAATCACTGGAAGAGAATCCGGCTGGATGTGACGTGTTCAAAGACGAGTCCAATCAGTGACCTGCAGTCTGCTCCTGAACTAACACTGAAACTAAACGCTAAACAAAATAGTGACGTTGCAGGGGCGGATCCAGCACGAGTTTGACACCGGCCAAAAGTGAGAGAGTCACAAACCACAGCGAATATGGAGTATAAATAGACTTTCCCTGTTGCAGTACCGCCTGTTTGTACTAGAAAGTGTATGTTTTTTATGTATAT
This sequence comes from Scortum barcoo, assembly GCA_023238725.1. NCBI lineage: Eukaryota > Metazoa > Chordata > Actinopteri > Centrarchiformes > Terapontidae > Scortum > Scortum barcoo. The sequence continues at coordinate 6,817,773 of CM041532.1, forward strand.
GGTTTTTAAAAAGTATATGTATATGTTAAAAACATATTTTTCATATTTCTATTGCTGATCCTTTCTGTCTATACATTTCTTGACTTTTTACTTTATTTTTAATCTCTTATTTTTAATGTTTATGCATTAAAAAAGAAGACCAAATTCCTTGTATGTGGAAACCTACTTGGCAATAAACCTGATTTACTTGATAAATCTAATATTAATTAATAAAACGTTGACCTAAATCTTATCCTGAAGTGTTTCATTTTATTCAATGAATAGATAAATAAACCACATTTGTGAATAATTACAGTTTGTCTACATCATGTGTGCTGAGATTAAAGTGTCTGTGCTGATTTTTGTGTTTATTCAAGTACAGTAAGTCCCTCATATTTGTAAACTATTATGATGTAAAGTGGGAGTACAAGAAGAAGAGGGCCCAGCTGAGGAAGTTCAACTTACCTGATTCATTTTTAGTTTTTTCTCTGCACCTCCATCACTGTGTGGTTTGGATTGGACACCAAACAGGACAGAAACAGACGACAACCTGCCCTCCATTCAGGACTTATACATGTCCAGAGTCAGGAAACATCACTGCAGATCCATCACACCCTGAAACACAAATATCCTCTGCACCTGTAAATAATATATATTGTATATTCAAATTGTAATGCACTGTTTTTTAACATGTAAACATCACCATTGTCACAAACCATTGCTTGCTGTAATAATTATATTTATCTCAACATCCTTTGCACTCCTACCATTACACAATTATTACACTTAGTATTTGGTAGTGTTTACCTTCTCCAGTTGGGTTCAGGGGGTGAGGAGAGAAACAACCCAGGGAAAAAAGAGAAAGAGCAAGTAGCTAAACAAATGAAGAACAAGAACAAACAAGCAGAACGCAAAATCACTTAAGTAACACAGAGACCACAAAACAACAGAAAGCTACCCTTAAATAACAGTAAAAGCTGATTCAAAAGATACAGATAACTAACACTGCACAGAAATGGAAAGTCAAACTAAAATTACAACACCTCCCTCCAAAAGGGAGTCACACAACCACACGTCTACCTCACACAGACCAATGCAGCCACATTTCCAAACAGGCCTGTCTGCAGCTTCTCTCCTGCTCCTTATACACCAGCCTGATGGCAGTAAACACAAGGTTTCAGCAGTTCCTCACTCACTGATTCTTCCTCTTTCTTAGTCTGCTGTCAGACTACACAACAAACAAAATGTCCGCTATTCTGCAGACAAATAGACAAATAGACAAATAGACAAATAAACAAATAAACAATAAATAACTGACTTAAAAACTGGACTCATATATATATATATATATATATATACATACATTTTCTTATATGTGTATTCTCAGGCACACTCCCTCTGTGCTATTGTGATGGTTCGTTCGTTGTCCTGTTGTGTTTTTTGGTGTCTTGTGTTCCTTGTGTTTTTTCATGTCAGGTTATGTCTTGTCAAGTCAGGTTTTCATGTTTGTCATGTTTCTTATTCTGTTTTGTCTCGTCATGCATGTTGTCAGGTTTCGGTTTCTGTTTCTGGTCTGTCTAGTGTTTCATGTTTCATAGGTCTTGTGTTCAGTGTATTTAATCGGTTTGACTGTCATGTCTGGTTTCCGCTTCTGTTATGTTTCGTCATGTTAAGTTTCCATGTCTGTCGTGTTTCTGGTTCCTTGTTCTGGCGTGTCATGTTTTATTTTGAAATCAACTCTCCCTCATGTTTCAGGTCCCCTTACTTCCTGCCATTGTGTGTTTCCCGCCTGTCTGATTGTCTGCCCCGCCCTGATTGTGTTCACCTGTTTCCTATTACCCCATGTGCTTATATAGTCCTTGTCTTCCCTTGTCTTGTTTGCCAGATCGTTGTGCCATGTCAAGTGTTTCATGTTCCATGGTTGCATCATGTTTGTTCATGTCCATGTCTTCTTGTTTCATATCCGGAGATCTAGCCAGCCATCTGTGAGCTTTTTCTAGTTCAGGTTCAGGGTTTTTGATTTGTCTTGTCTTTCTACCAAGGATTTAGTTTTGTTTGAACTTTGTTGTTTTTGAAAGGACTTTTTGTTAAATATTAAAACCTCAAAACCATCTTGCCGTGAGTCGTGTCCTGCATGTGGGTCCTCCTGCTCTGCCCGGTTCTATAGAACGTAACAGCTATGTTCAGGTATACTTACAGTTATTATTTATCTTTGGATTATTTTTTATTTTAATTTTTCTTTTATTTTATTCTTGATTTTATTATTATTTTTTACGTTTTATTCTATGTCTTGCATTTCTTACTGTCTATTTTCCACTGTGTGTTTTCACTGCTGTTGTGCCATAAATTTCCCCGCTGTGGGACAAATAAAAGAATCTGAATGAATGAATGATGTGAGCTGCAGGGGGTGGAGTCAGACGAGTTTCAGCACAGACAGACGGTGCTCTGTCTGTCTGTCTCCATCTGACTTCTTTATCAGCAATCAAGTATTGATGACGGATCAGTAAAAACTCGTCTCTTTCCTCTTTAACTCCTCTGGTTTCTTGTTGGAGAGAAGAACTGAGCCTCACAGAGCGGATTATATTTTTTTTATTTGTCTGAAGACACCAAACAAGGTAATGTGTTAATTTAATGTGTGTGTATGTTAAACTGTTAACAAAGAAAGAAGTGTGTCATGATACTGAGCCAAGACTTCAACATGAGTCCTGAGTTCAAGACCGACACCAAATTTGAAGTCTGGACAAAGATCAGAGTCAGTGGAGAGACTGGTTGTTGTTCAGATCAGCGAGACACCACAGTGAGGACTGAGCACACAAAGAGGAGATGATGTGACCTTGTGAATTAATGTTAATGTTAGCGGTGTGATATTACTAAATGACAACTCACTGCATGTTTCTGTGTCGTCTCTCAGTCTGGTCATGATGTGACTGAAGACAGGAGGTGAAAGTCATGTTTGTTTAAACTGCTGTGTTCATTATAGGAATCCTGTTGGAAAGACTTTGTGTTTGAGGACTGCTGCTGTCGCTACACTCGCTACTATTGCACATATAGTGAAGAACAATTTGAACAAACTTGTATCCTGCATGTTTGGTTGGAGCTCCTTCTTCTTCAGGACATTTCAAATGGACATTTGGACTTTTGAGTCCACAGCTTTACTCAGGAGACACTTTAAAGATGAAGATCTCAGATCAGCCTATAAAATCTGATGCAGTGTTACTGTGACATTTGACAACGTGCAGCTGTTTGTCTTCACTGGTGTGTGTTGTGTAGAAAAGGATCAAAGTGTAGATTTTCATGGGAATGTCATTTCATTCAGTCGTCAGCTTCATGAGCAGTTGTGTTCTCATTCCTTTATGTGCAGACAAATTTATATTCAGACTGAAACATGTTTACAACCTTCAAACTACTTTGATCACTTTGATTATTAAAGAAATACAAAGATTGTGTGAGAAGAGAAGTGGAGGCTTCAACTGCTGTAAAACAGAAGTAAAAAAAAAACGGGAACCATGAACAAACCTGCAACTTTGCTGCATTTGGTCACAAAGTATGAAACCGCAGAAATAGAAAAATTAAGGTTTGTATTTAATACAGGAAGTTGTATATGTGGCGCCTTTGTTCCTTCCTGCGATGTCCACATACTTTTGTCCTGATCCTGTTTTATTCCATGTGAATCTAAATGAAGTTGTGTTGTTTGATTTTGATTTGAGGAAGCACACATTGAAGCAAACAGCTGCTGATGAATTTTTACTGAGTCACCATCAAAGATGTTGGGTTGAACTCTCCATGTCCTGCTCTTCAGCCAGCAGCCCTGCAGCTCAGTGAACACCTGGATCCACATGTTGTCATGTTTCCTGCTGATGGTGGACACTTTAACCACTGGCGCCATCTTGTGACAGAAAGACATTAGTGCAGCTCACAGACTTTTGATTGGACTAGAAATGTTGGATGTGTTGATGAAAAGAAAGTTGTCATTTGTGTGGTTGGAGCTCAGCTTGTTTTTGTCATCAGCATGGAGGCTTGGTGTCCAGTCAGGAAATCCTTTGGTCAGCTGTGTGTAATAAGCAGGAGAATAAATCCAAAGGAGGGTTGTAATGACTAAAGACAGACTGGAGATGTTTCTTCTCACATGTGAGGACTGAACTTTGAGCTCATGTGTTTGTGACTCTTCACCTCTGTCCTCCTCTCACAGGGAGGAAGATGATCTGCAGGATCCTGCTGCTCATCACGCTGACCTCCTGTGTCTGTGGTTAGTTTACACCTTCACTTTATTCTCCACAAAGACTAAAGACTAAATACACTTTGACACTTCACACTTTAAAGGCTCACATGTTAAAGCTGTCACTTTGTCTGCTCCTCACTTTCCCTCTCTGTCTCCTCAACAGGAACATTTGTAGTGAATGTGACACAGAGCTCCTATCAGGCAGAGGAGAACCAGAACATCACACTGGAATGGACCTTCACCATCAAAAAGGAAATGACTCTCACCTCCCTTTCCATCTATTGTGAAACATTTGTTTATCACAAAGCCCTGTTTCAGCTCCATCGAGGTGTTGAGGTCCCAGAGTCTCAGGATGAACATTTTGCAGGACGAGTCCAGTTTGACAAAGACGTCCTCAGAGAAGGACGAATCAGACTTCATGTGTCCAGACTCAGGACTGATGACTCGGGCCTGTACCTGTGTGAAGTGAGCACAAAGTACGGTATCAGCCATGATGAATGTCAACTCAGTGTTAGTGGTAAATTGATTCAGTAAAACTTTAACAGGTTCATTTTAATTGATTTGTTTAAATGAACAGAAACGTTTATTTTATTTTTGCTGTAATAACTGGAGTGTTAAACTCGACTCTATCGACATATTATTAAGACAAGTCTGATTGATGACTCAGAAAAACACATCTGTGTTTGTTCGAGTTGTTCACCAACTCATCTCCTACTTCTACGTCCTCATGAGTTTTTAAACTCTGGACCATCACATCATTTTGAGGTGATTGTGACCTGAATACAATTAACAACTGTGTGACCTTAAATTAAATTCTGTCACCATTTTATTTAAAAGCAGAGTTTGTTCAATCCGTACAAAACCTGAAAAGTAAAATCACAGGGTTATGTGTCGGACTATTTTTTGGGAGCAAGGAAGGAGATGCCAGGAAGTTACTGTGCCTGAAATAGTCAGACACCCCGTTAAACAGTGAATTGACTTTTACACTTACACTGCTGTTTATTGTGGTAAAATGTTTTCTCATCACACATTTGTTTGATCTCTTCACAGCAGCCACTGATCGGCCTAAAGATGAGACACAAAAGCCAACAAGCCGAGGACCAACCAGCGGCTGCAGTAGATTAGGTTTGACTGTGGTGCTGCTGGGTTGTTTTACTCTTTGTCTCCTGTAACCCTGCTGGACATTTGTAGTTCTGCCATGACTTTGGTACGGTGGAGCTTTGAACTAAATGTTAATGTCAGCAAGCTAATGTGGCGATGTTTAGCAGGAACAATGTTTACCATGTTAACCAGATTAGTTTATCTGGTTAGCTGTGATGGAAAATCTGAAGTCAGTCAACACGAGACTGAAGAAGTTACAGGAGATCAGGATGTTTTACACAAAAGCATTTACTGAAGGTCAGGCGATCAAGGAAAATAGAGATTAAGGATTACAAGTTTACACAGTGTTGTGCCACCTCAGATCTGAAGGCTGTCCTGAAAAGAGTCTTTTTGTCTCGTTGTTTAGAGACCATGAAGACTGCTGGTATTCCAGATAAGTTTCTCCTCATTAAACTAAATATGTGTGAAGACTCTGTTGGGCGCTGAGCCATCAACACAGATTATACTTCACTTTGCTAAGCTAACGTCAGTAAATTCACGTACTGGGCCTCTTCATGCCACACACAGTTCAGTCTTATGGTGTCAGAGTTTCTGTTGCAGATGAAGTTGCATAGAAGGAGGCTTTCTTACCTCAGAGTGTCTCACTTTGAGATATTGGGAGGAAGAATCACCTCATCTGAGCAGCTGAAGTCAGCACAGAAGTCATCTTCAGAGTTAAGCCTTTGCCTTTTGGGGGAAACACCGAGGCGTTCCTGACCTTAGGTGACCCTTCTGGCAGCTGAACAATGTGGGTTAGAAGATGCCTCAGAGACCACTAGATGACTTTGAGTCAGAAAACAAAGAGAATAATAATTTCTTCACATTAGCATTTTGCTAAATAGCTCTAAACACAAAGTTCAGCTGAGGCTGATGGGAAGTAATTCACTTTGCAGGTATTTGGTCAAAATGAAACATTTGATGGGACTGAATGAAAAGTTAAGGGATCACCAAAGTGATTACACCTCATCCTGAAGGGAAAGCTGAAATTCATAGTTTTGAGTGAAATGTGAAACTATTGGATGGATTGTCATGAAAAGAGTCAGCTTCAGACTCTTCATCACTCATTTTAAACTGATCTGCACAGAAATGATCCAAACGCTGTTGTTTCTGTTCTGCATGTGTTTCTTGATCCACTGTGATCTGATCTGAGAGCAGCAGACAGCACACATCACCAACACTATACCTTTCTGTGGTTGTGTATTCTGACCTTAAAGGATCTGTATGTAGGATTTAGTGGCATCGAGGAACCTACTGAACACTCCTGCCCTCACCCCTCCCTTTACAAGCGTGTAGGAGAACCTGCAGCTTTTTGTTTTTTCTTGTAAGGTGATTTTAACTTATTTATGTTATAAAGTGATGTGTAGAATCTGCGTTCCACTGAATTTTAAATTGTTGATTACAAACCTGATCTGACACCTTCACATCTCCGTCCTCCATCTGCTCACCAAAACTTTGCTCTGCTCTCCATGAGAGTTGTCAGTGTGCTGGATGTGATTTGGATTGAGATATTTAAACTTTCATGTTTGTGCAGTTGAAACTGTGATCTAGTATTTCTGTTTTAGTCACGGTCCATTTCAGCTGTTATATTGATGTTGTTCTTCTTTCACTCTTACTCTTTGTATTTACTGTCTGACTGACTGAAATGTTTTGCTCTCATAAGTTATAAACCCTGATACAGTTCAGGCTCATCAGGAACTATTGTTGCTGTTGTGGCCTATCAGGAGAATAACTGTGAATGTCTGACAGGCTGTACTAAATGAAAAGTGAATGGACACCACATATTGCTGTATTGAAGCTCCACCTTGTGGAATATTTCAGTATAGCAGTTAATTCCCACATTAGCATTTCTGCACATCGTCAGTGTTTCTTCAGCTTGTAGCAGCAAGCCTGCCTGAATCAGAGTATTTAAGTATATTCCTTCTAATCCTGTGTTTTTATGTATATTTGTACATGCTGCTGATATTCTGCTCTGTATTAAGCTGTGTTTTGTTATTGGAGGAGGTTCAATAAAGGTTTTGACCAAAAACAGTTCACTGTTTGACAGTTTGTCTAGAAGATGGTTTTCAGTGAACTGGGTGCATCTCTATTGATGATTTGGTGTTTAAGAGTAAAAATGTGAATTCTACTTTAGTCTTGTCTTCCTGCAGGTTGGGCAGGTCATGATTTGGAGATGTTCTTTCAATCCCAAACTCCTGTCAGCCGTCAGAAGAAGTGTGTTTGTGTGTTTGATGGTGGACACCTCCTCACATGAACCATCTCTTTACAGACAGTCTGAAGGACACAAAGAACAGATGCTGCCTGGTTACCTGCTGGATTTGACTTCACATCAAGTCAACTGAGAAATGAAGATCTTCAAAAGAAATGAAGACTTTCTGCTGGATTAGGCTCATTCAGGAGTTCAATTATTACATATGATCAAACATTCAGATGTCACATGTAGACAATAAGCTTACACAGTCTCTGAAAACTGGTGGAAACACACAGCTGAGGATGTCTAAAGAAAACTAACATTTATAAAACAATAATAATAAAGATTAATTTGGATAAGACACACTGGTGACCTGTTCCATGTGTGAAACTTCAGATGTGGAAGAGAAAATGACAAACGAGAGACAAACACATTCAGATATAAATGGATCAATACTGTACTAAATATGAAATACACCAACTCAGATCTGTACAAATACACACCACTACAGCACACTCAGGATCCTGATAAGCAGCACAGTGTGTGTGATTATAGTAACTCGGCTGAAAGTGGAGCATAAGTGTGTTTCAGTGCAGTGTGAGAATCAACGTGCAGAAACTTGTAGCTTGTTTGAGGTTTGTTCATCACAGTAAACTTTTAAAAAGTGTATTTTGATCCTAGTTAGACTGATGCTTTATGGTGATGCTGCTGTTTTATTCCTGCTGAGTGATGCAGTTTGGCGTTGAGGTCGTTTGATGCTGCGACGAGTTGACCTGACGTGCCGAACGCCCACTTCAGTGATCAAAGATGTTACTGTGGGGATGAACCCAACCACTGAAGTGAAAACCACAAACCTCCAAATTTGGTGACTTTGAATGAAATTTTTCTAAAAAACTGAAGTATGAAATGTTTCTTTACGTGATAAGAAAATGTGATATTTCAAGCCTCCTTGGATCAGCTGGAAAATGTATCTTCACAAAGATAAGATAAGATAAGATAAGACCAACTTTATTAATCCCACTTCAGGGAAATTTTACTTGTGACAGCGGCTCAATAATAAGACAAATATGAAAAGAAGTACAAAAAAATAGATAAGAAAATACAGAAGACAAAAATGACATAAATAAAATCTAAACATATATACATCCTTACATATACATTAAAAAATAGTTATTTAAACTGAAAACAGTTTTTTTCCTGACTTTTTACAGATACATGGTTTTCACAGGACAGCCACGCTACAAACATGTGATGATCTTATAGACCATGATGCATTGCTGCAGATGAAACTAGCCAACAGTATTTAAGGTCCTTTAAATGAAACATGTACAGCAGTAAAATGCAGCAGTAATATTAATATACAAACATCATAGTAGAGTGGTTGGAAGACGAGAAAAGTCCATTTAGTGCAACATGAAGACTTTTGATACTTGAAGTAAATTTACAGGCAGAGGGCGGAGTCTCTGCAGATACACACACCAACACACACTTCTACTGGGTGATAAGTGATGATTGACAGGGACTGTTTTTGTGTGAGTCTGTACTTTTTAAGGAAAATCTTACTTGTTATATACTTAAGTAAAAAATCCTGAGCACTTCTTCCACCACTGCAGATGACAGAGTTCAGATGATGATCTCTCTCTCTTGGCGTTGATCTTTCTAATGAGATTAATTTCACCTTTTACCTCAATGAAAGAGTGATACCAGACCTCTGACAGCTGCAACAACTAGAAATATTAGACCAGCAACTATCAGAGCTCCGACATTTAGAGCTCCCAAAGCAGTTTTAACTTTGTCCCAGTGATCAGATCGGACTTTCTTCACCTTCACCGGCTCTCCTGGTGAGCGTGTTTCACCTGTATGAAGACAGAAAACAGACTGAAACAAGAGAAACAGAAACAGCAAATGTAGAAATGAGACCACAAACAGACAAACAGACACTAATCACAATGTTTTGCCTTGAAATCCGATTGGTGCGTCACATTTAAAAGGAAACAATCGGCCTTTGGGATGTTATTTCTCTATGAGTAACCATGGTAACAGCTCACCATGTTGACCTACCTTCAGCTGACTCTGGTGTGGTGAGGATCACATCATGGGAGGTCACGTTCAAGACAAAATGTTCTGTGGGTGTAAATCAGGAGTCTGTTAGCGTCTTCTGTTCTGTGATAGCAGTAACATGTCCGTCCTGCACTACAGCAGCACAAACACTCATGCAACATGTGTCCTCGTCCCGCTGAGTCGGCTTACCAGTGGTCTTCAGCACCCATCTTCTCAGGAGCTCGTCATAATTAGCAGCCAGATCGCACCAGTAATTTCCAGAGTCGTCAGTCCTGACTCTGGACAGATGAAGTCTGACTCGTCCTTCTCTCATGGGCGTCTTCGTCACACTGCACCCGTCCTGCAAACTGCTGATGCTGAGACTCTGGGACCTCCACACCGTTAATCATTTCATACAAAACCTTCAGAGGCTTCGACTGGAGAAAACAAACCAGGATGGTGCGAGACATGTCAGTTTTGGTGTTACTGTCCCATCTGATGGTGATGTCCTCGTTCTCCTCGGCCTGATACAAGGTCCTTTTCACAGCAAACATCCCTGTAGACGAAGAGAGAGGAGAGAGAGGCACAGGAGAGACATGATGTAGAGTCAGACATCAATCTTCACCTCATTTCAGCCTCAAACTCTGACATGAAGGAACTGACTGTTTGTGTCAAACGTACAATTCAAAGAAGTTTGAAGACGTCACCTTTGGGCTCTGAGAAGATGATGGAGGATTTTCACTCATGTTTTTAAGCATTTCATTGACTGACTGATTATCTGATTACTTAAGAAAACAATGGACAGATTGATAGATACTGAAAATGATTGTTAGCTGCAGCCCCACTAACCACAGACAGAGGAGGTCAGGACGACCAGCAGAGGGATCCACATCATCTTCTCCCTGTCAGAGAGGAGACAGTTTGATTAGCAGAAGATTTAGATTAGATTAGACTGACAGTGAGCTTACTGTCCCCCAATAAACAAGAGGGCAGGCTCAGGCAGGCTCAGGCAGGCTCTGCTGGCTGTTTTAAGTCCTGGATCAAGACTAAAGGTGACCAAATGTTCATGCAGTCGATACCCTTTATAAAAAAGCCTTTAAATTAATGATACCACATCTCTCTAACATTTCCAACATGTCTTATCTGTGTTACTGTCATCGGTGGTGTACTTATCTTTATTGTTGGTTATTATATTCATTTTTTGTGCTTCCTTTTTTTGTGTGTCTGATTTAATCTTCCTCAGTCTTGGAATATTTTAATCTGGTCTCAACCATGTAAAGCACTTTGTAACTGTGGTTTTAAAAAGTGCTGCACAAATAAAGTGTATTCTTGTTCTTGTTAAACTGTCCATACTGTGAGCCACTGGACTTAGAGCAGCTCCTATCAGAGTGCAGTGTCTTGTTTCATATGATCTCAGTGGGAGTTGATTGCAGTTGGTGGCCTCAGCTGTAAGAGAACAAAGTCCTACCTGTTGATGTGTTTGTGCTACAGGTGTATCGACTGTCAGCTGCTCCCAGGAACCATGAACTCCTCCACAAGTGCACCAATGAGGACGAGCAGGCGAGGATGCACTTCTCCTGATGGACAACTTGCTGGGTGCATCACAGCAGTCAGATACCGACCTGGGAATGAAACACTTTTCAGTTTCCATGATTTCATTTCATGTTGGGTAGAACTGTTGGAGCCTCACTGTCATAAACTCGTGTTTCTAAAGACGCTCTCACCAACCTCCCATCAATCCCACAGAGCCCACATGCACATCAGTGGCTTTAATGATGTGTCCAAACAGTGTTGTTACTGCTGATGGTGTTCAGGTGAAAAGAGGAAGGAACAAAACACCGTGGACGTCAAGTTCATGTCCTCACTTTGGTTTCTGGGAGTTCAAAGTTCACTTTCTGCTTTTACAAACAAATGATACTTGATGAGCTTTAAAGGCTCATTCTGACATTTACAGACTGTTTGTCTGTTTTAGACCACAAAGTCCTTAAAAACAACAACAACAAGCTTTAGAAGAAGTCTATGAGCCAGCTGATGACATGTGAACACATCTTAGTCCCAGTAATAATTTAGAAAATGATTTTGTGTTGTCTTCAGTCACCTCCACAGCTTCAGGATCCACAAACACTTCAGTGTCCCACATGACATTTATTCTCTGTGAATAAGTCAGATTTATTCTATGTTGACAGGGGTAAATAAATATAATAAGTGGTGTATTTATGACACTGATTCAACTACTGAACATGCTCTTTGAACAGTTAAAGGGATCAAGTCTTTGTGGTTGCATTTGCTTCCTGTTGCACACTTTAATTCAGCAGCTGCACATTTTGTACTCAAACTGAAGTTACACAGTAACTCGTTGGATCATCTCTCCAAATAAACATGGAAGAAGAAGCATCAACATAAAGTTTCCTAAACAACCTTCGACAGTTTGATCATTCTAGTTTTTCTTCTCAGCTGCTGAATGTGCTCGTTGTTTCGTCACTGAAGAACTTTAAGAGCTCTGCACATGAAAGTAGTTCAATAAAGAAACCAACAGAAAAACTTTGGGTCACTTCGAATCGATTTTCTGATCAATATGTGCGTCATTCACGTGTCAACAAACAAACAAAGAAACAAAAAAACAGTCACCAGAGTTGATGTCGGTTCAAACACCAACAGCCAATCAAACAGCAGCATCTTTTCCTTTTGATTGAGCTGATTCAGATTTGTCTTTTTACATTCTTCCTTCTTCACTTTCGGCCTCCTCTCTGCTCGTCCCTTCACTCAGTGGAAATGTGAACATTGAAACATCAGTGTTGGTTACAGCAGCTGTGGATCAACAACTTCATGTGGTGTGAACACAGTTTATGAGCTGTGGAGTTACAGACAAGCTAACTTCAACTATAAAGCAGCAACAAGCTGATAAAACAACATGAATGTGAAAGTCACTTCAGGCTCCTTCACAACATTTTATTATGGACAAATCCATCACACACAGCTTTACATGAAAGAGCAAATAAAGAAATAATAACAAAAAGATGATCTGCACATCAGGATCAGAATCAGCTTCACTGATTGGGTGTGTGATTTTTACAACACACTCACTGTATATACACAGAAATAAAGAGATTTACTATTTTAAAAGTACTATTAAATATATTATATATTATATTTTAAACTGTGTACAAGTATGAATATATATACAAAGTATAAATGTATTTAAAAATGTAATGCTAATAACAACAGTAACACTTAGACAGACAATAGTACAATGGTGCAGAGTGCAAAAGTCTGTTATTTTTGGATGTCAGTTGTGCTCTCTGACTCTTACACCATGGACACTTACTGAAGAGGATGAAGTTTGAATCATTATCAACTTTACACTTTGTTGGAAATCAAAGTTGTTGCTATGGTTACCTGCTGGTATGTTTAATGTGTCCTTACACAGTTTAATGACCTGACAGCCAATGAGAAACTAGTATTTTCTGTGTCCAGGATATAAAATTGTCTCGTTACTCTGTTGATCAAACTGTTTCCTCTGGTCCACCTGCTGAGCTGGAACTTCTCTCAGAATCAAAACTGGACTGCAGAGAAATGTTTTTTGATAAATATAGAGAAAAGAAAAAAATAAACAAACAACACTATCAGTCCACAGACGAGGGCGATCTTCCTCAAACTTCCTGTGTCTGGTCTCTCAGGTTCAGGTTCAGGTTCAGATTCAGGTCGATCCGCTGCTGCTGTATAGAAACAAATCAAGTCATTCATGTGAAGAAACAACATTTCACTGAAAGAAGAAAACTAAATATCCACAACAGATTAAGTCGTAAAATATTTCACAGATACTGAAGAAGGAAGTGTAAGGATTGTGGATTGTGGTGGTCCACAAGACTTTTCTTCTCAGGTTCTTATTTATCAAATAAAAGTTTTACTGAATCAACTTACCAGTGACATTGAGTCGACATTCACCATAGCTGACACTGTAGTTTGTGCTCACTTCACACAGGTACAGGCCCGAGTCATCAGTCCTGAGTCTGGACACATGAAGTCTGATTCGTCCTTCTCTGAGGACGTCTTTGTCAAACTGGACTCGTCCTGCAAAATGTTGATCCTGAGACTCTGGGACCTCAACACCTTCATGGAGCTGAAACAGGGCTTTGCGATCAACATATGTTTCACAGAGAATAAAAAGGGAGGTGAGGGGTGTTTCCTTTTTGATGGTGAAGGTCCATTCCAGTGTGATGTTCTGGTTCTCCTCTGCCTGATAGGAGCTCTGTGTCACATTCACTACAAATGTTCCTGTTGAGGAGACAGAGAGGGAAAGTGAGGAGCAGACAAAGTGACAGCTTTAACATGTGAGCCTTTAAAGTGTGAAGTGTCAAAGTGTATTTAGTCTTTAGTCTTTGTGGAGAATAAAGTGAAGGTGTAAACTAACCACAGACACAGGAGGTCAGCGTGATGAGCAGCAGGATCCTGCAGATCATCTTCTCCCTGTGAGAGGAGGCAGAGGTGAAGAGTCACAAACACATGAGCAAAAGGACAAAAGTATGTGGACATCCCAGAAAAAACAAAGACACCACCGAGTGGTGACTCTGTGTAGTACATTTACAACTTCCTGTATTTATTACAGATCTTGATCTCATGTCACAGCCTCGTTCATTGTTCCTGCTCTCTGCTGTCTTTCCTCAGGTTTCTTCTTTTTTTACCATAAAGGGTTTTTTGAAGTTTTTCCTGACCTGGTTCGAGGGTCTAAGGACATCTTAGAGGGTGTCACAACTGTACAGATTGTAATGCCCCCACACACACATATATTACCTTGTTTGGTGTCTTCAGACAAATACAGAAAATATGATCCACTTTGTGAGGCTCAGTTCTTCTCTCCAACAAGAAACCAGACGTGTTAAAGAGGACAAACATGCTTTTCCATATTTTAAATTATTTCAGCTCCCTATCATGTTTTAACTGTTTGTCATTTCTCTGAATATCTGAATGTTTGAGGTGCTCACAGTGTTTATTTTCAGACTGAGAGATGTGCTGTTTGTTTCAGTTTGTATCTATCAATTTTTCTCCAGTTTGCTTCATATTCAAATCATAAAGTCACTTTATGTTTCACTGTAAAGAGGATTATTATGAAGGATTATTATAGGTCTGTTGCAGTCTTTTGTCTGTCAAACAAGTTGCTGCTTCACTTTCTGTGATGTTGATTGATCATTGAAAGAGGACCGGCTGAAACCACATGTTTACTGGTGGACTTAACTGATGTCAGGTTCTCAAAGGGAAGTTTTATCTGTTGATGGCTCTGTAACCAATAATAATCACATGTGCTTTGCTCTATGTGAAGAACATGTTTGGAAAATCTTTTGTGCAACAACAATGTTTCTACTCAACAGTGAGTTTCCACTGATTCATTAAAGTAGTAATTTATTTGTAAGTCCAGTCAGTCATAGTTAGCCTTTTCTTTCTATGTGAGGACTGATGTTTCATGATGTTGTTTTATATGAGCTGCATGTGTGCATGATATACATACAGTGCACCTCCTCAGGCCCACAAAGTTACACAGCACAGACAAACAGCTCTCATTACAGTCACTGATGACATGCTGTCAGGCTGAGATGATGACAGACCTGAAGGACTTTATCATAAAAAAAAGAAAAAGATGGGGCACTTTTTAACCAGCTGCAGCTTTCACAGCTTTTCTACAGCAACAACTGTGTGAACCACTGATGTGGTTTGTGGTTCATTTCCTGAGTGTCTGAGAGACTTAGTGGTTATCTGTCTGCAGCCTCTCAGGAGGAAACTACCACAGAACAGCAGACAAGTTTATATTCAGACTGAAACATGTCTACAACCTTAAAACTACTTACTTTATTGTTCAAAGAAATACAAAGATTGTGTCAGAAGAGAAGTGGAGGCTTCAACTGCTGTAAAACAGAAGTAAAAAAAAAGAAACAGGAACCACGAACCTGCAGCTTTGCTGCGTGTAGTCATTGAAAGTCACACATCAGGTCGAGATGTCACCATTTTGTGACAGAAAGACATTAGTGCAGCTCACAGACTTTTGATTGGACTAGAAATGTTGGATGTGTTGATGAAAAGAAAGTTGTCATTTGTGTGGTTGGAGCTCAGCTTGTTTTTGTCATCAGCATGGAGGCTTGGTGTCCAGTCAGGAAATCCTTTGGTCAGCTGTGTGTAATAAGCAGGAGAATAAATCCAAAGGAGGATTGTAATGACTAAAGACAGACTGGAGATGTTTCTTCTTCTTCTTCACCATCAAAAAGGAAACGTCCACTTACTGAAGAGGATGAAGTTTGAATCATTGTCAACTTTACACTTTGTTTGAAATCAAAGTTGTTGCAGTGCTCCAACATTTCTGATTTTGGAGTAAAAACTTTGACCGGGGTTGACTTGTGACTTTACTTGTTACTGTCCAATCGGAAGCCAACTTCAGCATCATAAAAAAAACCTTAAGTTAAAATCAAAAGTAAAATGTTCAGGAAGTGGAACGTGACAGCTGGCTGTGAACTGATGTCCTGAAGCTGTTTTCGAAGTGTTAGTTTAGTGAGAAGCAGATTAAAGAGGACTTTGAGGTTGTTGTAGTTTTTCCAGATGAAGATGAAGATGTTTGTGCTGTTTGTGATCCTTGTGCACGGTAAGATGAGCTTCTTCCCTCTGATCTGATGATGCTTCAGTCCAGCCTCATTTCTTTCATGTGTATTTCCTCAGCCTGTGTTTAGTGCTCCATTATGGTATTTTCTTGAAACTAATTATCCTGATTCAGATAGAATATTACCAAGAAAAAGAAAATATGAATGGTTTTATTGGAGCAACTGAGCACTTGTGACAGTGGAGTTTGTAGAAAATAGTCACACATGCTGTAAATTTGAAGCCAACGAGAAAAATTATTCATGAATTGGAATTTCTCTCCAAACAAACACAACAAAAGAATGATAATTTCTCAAATTCTTCAGTGCAGGTTTACAAATCCCATTTTACAAATGAGGAAACTCAAACGCTCACATTTTGTGACAGTTGCTGCAGTGAATATGGTGAAAAACACATTCACACACCCATAAGAAAAACAGACATGAACAAAATGTGCACATCCACAGTCAGTCTGTGATGGAAACCTGGAGAGCTGGTCCACTTGTGATGGAAGAAGTTTGAGGAGATCTGAATGTCGGACACATTTATTGAAGTTTGGCCGAGGAGAATAAAACTCTATCAATACAAGTTTACACAATATAGAGCCATCTCCATTCTGAAGATCGTGTCCTGAAAGAAAAGTGTTTTATCGTGATGTTTTAAGAACACAAAAGACTGCTTCATTTTACTATCGAGCCATGAAACTATGATTACCTAAGATGACTTTTATCACGTTGAATACCTTTGAATGAGATGCTAAAATATAACTTGTGGAGTCTGAAACAAATACTCGATATCTTTGCTTGACCTCGACCTACTGGGAGACAGAGCCATCCTGATCTGAGCAACTTTCTGTTACAGAGACTTTGGTGAAAGAAAGTGTGTGACTAAACTGTGTGAAATTAAAGGAGGTGAAAAAAAGGGAAACAAAAATACTAATTAAAAAACAAGATTTAACATCATCAAAAGCTTGATCGTATCCAAAATCCTTTTTCTGTCCAACATCACCCAACAAAATGATAATCAAATTAAACAGGCAGAACTTAGTTTGGGGCACAATAAATGAAGTAAATTTATCCTTACATTTATTTAGGTTGCCTCTTAGTTATTACCACAGTAACAATTATTCTTCCTGTGGTCTTCTATTACATTATACCAAAACTTACATATTAACTGGTTTGATTTTACTCAAAGAATTTTACTAAAAAATGATAACTAAAAATATTATTAAAACTAGCATTTTCTAAAAATACAGACAATTTCTCTTTGAAAATCTTCATCTGCATATTCATTTTTAAATACAAAAAATTTTCCAGCTGAACACTAGATTGTGAAATATGTATTTAATAAAACTAAATAATGACCCTTGAACAATGAAGACATTAACACACACAGTCAGGAGGTCAAACTGACTGACTGTATGTTTCATGTTACCAAATTATTCTTCACCGTTTCACAATAACTTTACAGTCCATGACATGGTTCACTTCACTTCTGATTGTAACCCATGAAACTGAAGCTAAACAGTGAACATGGTTTTCAAACTGAACATGCTGTATACATGATGTACACACTGGATTTGCAGATGTGCACATTTTGTCCATGACTTGGACCAGGTTGATTTGTGGGTCACCTGAGGCTCCAGGAGGAATAAGACATCTCAGAATAAGAAATAAGGCTGCTGTTACTGAACCTCTCTGTCTGTGTGACCTCACAGTTTCCCAGCATGCCTCAGCTGTGGAGCTGTATGAGGGGGAGGAGTTTGTCCTGCTGCCCTGTGAGTATCACGACTTTTAACCTGGACGACCCCACAGTGGTGTTGGAGACGCTCCAATCTCAATCCTCCAACAGTCCACCAGCGTCACCACTGGGATGGTGATGATCTTACATACCAAAACCAGCTTTACAGCGGCCGAACATCAATGAGGACTTGACGCTCTGGAGACTGGAGACCTCAGCCTCAGTCTGACAAAGCTCCTCCTCTCTGACAGCGGCAACTACACCTGCACCGTCAGAGCGTCACGAGGAAAACAGAGAGTGAAGGATGTACAGCTGAAGGTCAAAGGTCAGCAACAAACCCTAACACTACACCACATACTGTAGATACAGGTCAGAGGTCAGTGCTGTAGCTCACAGAAAACAAAGTCAGTCTAAACAGTGAGAGTAACATGACAGCTGAGTTGGTTCTTACCTGTCAGGTGTTGTTGGTATTAAACTGAGCTGATGATGACCTGATCAGCTGCAGCGTCCAATTACAAACAGGACCAGGTTGATTTCTGGGTCACCTGAGGCTCCAGGAGGAATAAGACATATCAGAATAAGAAATAAGGCTGCTGTTACTGAACCTCTCTGTCTGTGTGACCTCACAGTTTCCCAGCATGCCTCAGCTGTGGAGCTGTATGAGGGGGAGGAGTTTGTCCTGCTGCCCTGTAAGTATCAGACTTTGAACCTGGACGACCCCACAGTGGTTTGGAGACGCTACGATCTCAATCCTCCAACAGTCCACCAGCGTCTGCAGAAAGGTGACGAACTCAAAGACCAAAACCAGCTTTACAGCGGCCGAACATCAATGAGGACTGACGCTCTGGAGACTGGAGACCTCAGCCTCAATCTGACAAAGCTCCTCCTCTCTGACAGCGGCACCTACACCTGCACCGTCAGAGCGTTCGGAGGACAACGGAGAGTGAACGACATACAGCTGCAGATCACAAGTCAGCAACAAATACAACAACCTACTGTAGATACAGGTCACAGGTCAGGGGTCAGAGGTCATGTTCTTTATGTTTCTTTTTCCCACAGAACAATTTCCTTCCTGGGCCAAAGTTCTCCTCCTTCTTCTGTCTGTTGGTCTTGTTGCTGGAGCTCTTTTGAGGCATAATTATGGCCACAGTTTCATGTCAGGTATGTCACTTCTACCACATTACCCATCATGCCAGTGGTTATCATCTTAACTATTCTAGCAGACTGTTGCTCACCTCTTCCATAAACAAAAACGGTTTAGAGTTGACGACAAACCTCCAGATATGTTCCAGATGTCAGAAATCCTCCTTCAAACTCAGTTATTTGTAAGTAAAGATCAACTCTCTCAACACCAAACAGGAATCAATGGCAGAATAAGCTATATATAATATAATTTGGCATTGGCAGAAAGGATTTGGCAAATTTCTCATGGGCGCAACCCACATACTGAGCTCTGCTTCTCATCCCACAAATGCATGTTCCTTACAAAAGTATCACCTTTTAAAGGGAAATAAACAGGCTTTCCGAAGTTCTAAGATTTATTGCCAAGAAGCACTGTTACAACAAAGAAATGACCAAATTTACCAAACACAGATTTCCTTACTTTTTGTGCTATGTTTATATTAAACAGTAACATTTTTGTCAAAGTAAATGTTGAGAGTTAAAAGATGCAGCAAGCTGACCAAAAACCTCCAGGTTTGTTCCAGATGTCAGAAATCCTCCTTCAAATTCACAAATTCATGAGTCAAGATCAACTCTCCAACATAACTTTATTAAAAAGCAAAATGTTTTTAACAGTAAATGTTCTTTGTTGAGTTGTGCTCAGTCATCTGGGTCGAATGCTGCTGAGAAACATTTAAACAAACTTGATTGTTGAGAACAGAGCAGACACAGCTCTTCATGGACTGTGCTGATGTGTGTGAAACATGGCCGACTGTGGAGGCTCCATCACAGTCTGTCTTTTCTGTTCTTCTTCATGTCTGCAGCACATTATAGGATGCTTTAGTTATCAAAGAACAAGTGAGGAACCAATCAGGAACAACCTGAGAATGAACCAATCACCAATAACCAGCTCCCGATGGCTCTCAATGGAGGACTGTGTAGAAGTCAATGATCACTTTCTGTCATAATCTCTGATTTCTCTCGAGGAACTTTTTGTAGATTCTCAGTAAAATCTCAGAAGCTTCTTTTGAAACAATGAAGATGTCTACACACCCCTGTTCAAATGCCAGGTTTTTGTGATGTAAAAAAAATGACACCAAGATAAATAATTTCACAACTTTTTCCACCTTTAATGTGACCTATAACCTGTACAACGCAATTGAAAAACAAACTGAAACCTTTACAGGGGAAAAATAAAAAATAAAAACTTAAAATAACCTGGTTGCATAAATATGCACACCCTTAAACTAATACTTTGCTGCAGCACCTTTGGCTTTAATTACCAGCACTCAGTCTTTTTGGGTAAGAGTCTATCAGCGTGGCACATCTTGATGTGGCAATATTTACTCTTCTTTGCAAAACTGCTCCAAATCTGATTGATTGCGAGGGCATCTCCTATGCACAGCCCTCTTCAGATTTACTTCTGTCTGAATACTCAGTGTAGTAAGAGATGATGGGACAGTGAGGTCTGAGACTATAAGAGAACAGTAGATACAGGTCAGAGGTCAGTCTGTACATACAAGTCAGGGGTCAAAGGTCATGTTCTTTATGTTTGTTGTTGTTCCCACAGAACCATTTCCTTCCTGGGCCAAAATTCTGGTGGTTCTCCTGTTTCTCCTTGTTATCCTGGTTGTCCTGTTTATCGGTCTTGTTGCTGGCGGTCTTCTGATAGATACTTTGTTTGATGTCATATCAGGTATGTAACTGCTCCTACATTACCCAGCATGCCGTTGATTATCATCTTAACTGTTCTGGCAGACTGTCACTGACTTCTTCCAGACACTAACACAGTTGAGAGTGTTATGGTTCTGCTGTATGCTCCTGTTGTTCCCTGGTGTTTCTTCCTCATGTTCCTTGTCATCATGTTTGTCTTTGTCCCCTTGTGTTCTGTTGGTTGTTTCTTGTCTCCTGTCCTTGTATTTGTCTGCTTTAGTTTTGCTCACTTCCTGTTTTATTTTGGTATTCTTTCCTCTTCTCACTTGTCTGTCACTTTACTTCCTGCCCTTGTGGGTTTCCCGCCTCTTTGATTGTTCGGTCTGCCCTAATTGGTTTAACCTGTTTCCACTTCCTTATCCCCACAGTATTATATACTGGTCCCTTCCTTTGTTCTTTGTCAGCTAGTTAATGTCATCTTCCATGTTTGTTCCTGCCCTGTTCATGTCCTGTGCCTGCTCATTGTGTACCCGCCTGCTATCTTCTGTAAGAAATAAAGACTTCCTCTACATCTGTCTTATCTGCATTTTGGGTCCTACCTTGCCTCACACAAAACTTGACAGAAAGTTAAAATAACAGATGCAGAGAGCTGACCAGAAACCTTCGTATTTCTTCCAGATGTCAGAAATCTTCCTTCAAATTCACAAATTAATGAGTAAAAATCAACTCTCCAGCATAAGTTTATTAAAACGCAAAATGTTTTAATAGTAAATGTTCTTTGTTGAGTTGTGCTCAGTCATCTGGTCGAATGCTGGTGAGAAACATTTGAACAAACTTGATTGTTGAGAACAGAGCAGACACAGCTCTTCATGGACTGTGATGCTTTAGTTATCAAAGAACGAGTGAGGAACCAATCAGGAACAACATGAGAATGAACCAACAACCAATAACCAGCTGTGAGACAGATGTCAGATGAGCTCAGGTCTCCTGGTAGTTTCAGGTCTGAAACAAACTGTCTGATTTACTTCTGTCTGAATACTCAGTGTAGTAAGAGATGATGGGACAGTGAGGTCTGAGACTATAAGAGAACAGTAGATACAGGTCAGTCTGTACATACAAGTCAGGGGTCAAAGGTCATGTTTCTTATGTTTGTGTTTGTTCCCACAGGACGATGTCTTTCCAGGGCCCAAATCATCATTGCTCTGTGTCTTCCATTTCTCCTGCTTATGTGTCTTCATGTTGGCATTTGGATACCTTATCAGTACTATAAGATGTCAGGTATGTCACCTCTACTACATTACACTCTACTACATTACCATAATCCATCCATCCATCCATCCATTTTCATCCGCTTATCTGGGACCGGGTCACGGAGGAGGCAGCAGTCTGAGCAGAGATGCCCAGACTTCCCTCACCCAGACACTTCCTCAAGCTCTTCAGGGGGGTTTCCACGGCGTTCCCAGACCAGCCGAGAGACATAGTCTCTCCAGCGTGTCCTGGGTCTTCCCTGGGCCTCCTCCCGGTGGGACATGCCTGGAACACCTCCCTAGGGAGGCATCCAGGGGGCATCCGAAACAGATGCCCAAGCCACCTCTCCACCCAGAGAGGGCACGCCACCCTTTTCCGATCGTCGAGAACCATGGCCTTGGATTTGGAGGTGCTCATTCTCATCCCAGCCGCTTCACACTAGGCTGCAAACCGCTCCAGTACATGCTGAAGGTCCTGGCCTGATGAAGTCCAACAAGACAACATCATCTGCAAAAAGCAGAGATGAAATCCTGTGGTTCCCATACCAGACTCCCTCCAGCCCCTGGCTATGCCTAGAAATGCCTGTCCCATAAAGATTATGAACAGAACTGGTGACAAAGGCAGGGCAGCCTCCCAGAGTCCAACATGCAGTGTTCCACGACCGGGACGAAAACCGCATTGTTCCTCCTGAATCCGGGGAGATTTCGACTATCGGCCGAATTCTCCTCTCCAGTACCCTGGCGTAAACCTTCCGGGAGGCTGAGAAGTGTGATCCCTCTGTAGTAGAACACACTCTCCGGTCCCTTTTCTAAAAAGAGACACCACCACCCTGGTTTGCCACTCCAGAGGCACTGTCAACCTCCATGCAATGTTGCAGAGGCGTCACAGCCAAGACAGCCCACAACATCCAGAGACTTGAGGTAATCAGGACGAATTGCATCCACCCCCGGCGCCTTGCCACCGAAGCTTGCAGCTAACTACCTCAGTGACTTGGCAAGCTTGGTGATGGACGAGTCCACCTCAGAGTCCCCAGCCTCCACTTCCTCATTGGAAGGCAAGTTGGTTTGCCAACTGTTTGCCATGGGAGACCCTACCAGGGGCGTTAATGCCCCTGACAACATAGCTCCTAGGATCATTCGGGCACACAAACCCCTCCACCACGGTAAGGTGGCAGTTCAAGGAGGGGATTGCCCATAATGTCAGTGGTGATCATCTTTACTGTTCTGGCAGACTGTCACTCACTTCTTCCAGACACTAAAACTACAACTGTGGAGTCTCCATTACCTGTGATACCTTCACACATGGACTAAACCCATGAACTCAGTATATCTATGATGATGTTCTCTGTACATGTGGCATCTATTGCACGTCTGTCCGTCCCAGGGAGAGGGATCCCTCATCTGTGGCTCTTCCTCAGGTTTCTTCTTTTTCCCATAGAAGGGTTTTTTGAAGTTTTTCCTGACTCGGTTCGAGGGTCTAAGGACAGAGGGTGTCACAACTGTACAGATTGTAAAGCCCTCCGAGGCAAACAATGTTTGTGATTTTGGGCTCTAAATAAATAAATTTGATTTTGACAATCTGTCTTTTCTGTTTTTCATCATGTCTGCAGCACTTTACAGGACGCTTTAGTTATCAAACAACGACAAAGGAATTATTCAGGAACAACCTGAAGGTCATGTTCTTTATGCTTGTTGTTCCCACAGGACGATTTCCTTCCTGCGGCCAAAGCTCTTGTGTGTTTCCTGGCTCTCCTGGTTTTCCTGGCTTTTCTTGGTCCTGATGTTTTAGGTGAGAGTCATTTGACACATTATCGGGACGGTTTCAGGTCAGGTATGTCACTCTACTGCATTACCCATCATGCCAATGGTTATCACCTTAACTGTTCTGGCAGTCTCTCACTCCTTCCAGACACTAAAACAGGTGAGAGTTAAAAACACCAGAAGCAGAGAGCTGATAAGAAACCACCAGGTTTGTTCCAGAAGTCAGAAAACCTCCTTCATCCTCACTCATTCATGAGTAAAGATCAACTCTCCAACATAATGTAGTCCAGTGTAATTTGAACAATACAAGACACAAGACTATATTCTGGGATATTTATTTCTGGACTACTCGTAGAATTAGAGAGCAGTATTAAATTGATTTGGAAATTAAATATGGGTAGCGCTTAAACAAAGATTTCCAATACAAACAAATAACATTGGAAACAAAGTTTTACTTTTCAGTGTGGCTCCCTACTTATTCATATAAAAGATTTAAAGAAAAACCCTGGTCACTCATAAAACTACATCATCTGACCCTTCCAATCAAACAAAATGACCATTTATAAACATTGCATATGCACAAAACTTTGTGATTTATAAAAAACAAACTTGGCAGAGAATGTGCGGTCCTCCACGCAAACTCTGAAACAATCGTACGCACATAATGTGGAGAAATGAGAAACAGAAGGATTAAACACAGAAACAATGTGAAACTGATCCTCTTATGTAGAGGAAATCGAAATATGACCTTTCATGTATCATATATGAAGAGTATTTACAGTGAATAAACCAATACCAAAAAACACGATTTAGGATAATAAATACAAACAACGATATCTTTTACTGAAAAAGATCCCCTCAGATATGTTCTGTTATTATTAAAAACTTACATGCTCTGAATTTTATTCTAATAAATCAGGAGAACAGGTGGGACAGATTATACAGATGCAGTTTTTGATGCTTCAGTTTGGGCACATCTGAGTGCACATTTTCATATATTGTTATCATACAGGACTGTTGTGCTTCATAATGTGGCTCAGCTAAGGAATTTGATTTTCCCCTGATGCTGGTGGTCATGTTGGGTTCTGAACCGGACCCCTGTCCCCTGTCTGGATGTGATCCGTCACTTAAAAAAATAAAAATAAAAAATCAGCAGTTCTTTCATTGTACAGCTCATGTCATGCAACACATTTTTAATTTTCCTTAAATTCCTGGGTAACTTCGTTGATGGAGCCGATTGTGTCCCTTTGCATCAGTGAGGACGCTCAGCTGCTGCAGCACCAAAAACCCCACTGAACACTCAGCAACTAAAACTGTTCCAAGCTCTGGTGTCCACTGACTCCTACTTGTCCACTTTAATGTCAGACTGCTTCTTCTTTATTTCAGCCAACCTTCAGAGGCAGCAGCATGAACAGCGTCCGCCACATGCGGACCAATCACCAATAACCAGCTCCTGATGACTCTCAATGGAGGACTGTATAGAAGTCCATGATCACTTTCTGTCATTATTTCTGGTTTCTCTTGAGGAACATTTAGTGGATTCTCAGTAAAATTTCAGTAGCTTTTTGTCTGTTTGAAACTGATGAGATGGAGATAATGGGACAGTGAGGTCTGAGACTAAAAGAGAACAATAGATACAGGTCAGAGGTCATGTTCTTTATATTTGTTGTTGTTCCCACAGAATCAGTTTTTGTTCCAATTTTCGTGGTTCTCCTCCTTCTCCTGGGTCTCCTGGTTCTCCTGGTCTCCCTTTACCATGGTCTTCGTGCTGTTCATTGTTTGATACATGATCAGCACTCTTTCATGTTAAGTAAGTCACTCCTACCACATTACCCATCATGCCAGTGGTTATCATCTTTACTATGGAGGCAGCCTGTCACTCACTTCTTCCAGAAATTAAAACAGTTGAAGTTAAAAAACAACAGATGCAAAGAGCTTTTCTGTTCTTCATCATTTCTGCAGCACTTTAGGAGGACGCTTTGAGTAGTCATCAAAGAACGAGTGAGGAACCAATCAGGAACAACCTGAGAATGAACCAATCACCAATAACCAGCTCCTGATGACTCTCAATGGAGGACTGTATAGAAGTCAATGATCACTTTCTGTCATTATCTCTGGTTTCTCTTGAGGAACTTTTTGTAGATACTCAGTAAAATCTCAGAAGCTTCTTTTCAGTTTGAAACAATGAAGATATTTATTTTACTCGAGAGGAAACAACAAACGAAACTAGAAACTAATCTGTAAACAATTAAAAAACAATGATTAGTTATCAGTTTATTGTCAGTCAGCAGCTGATTCAGACTCATTAACAAAATGGTCAGTAAGTAGGTTAACAGATATCTATAACTAACTATTAAACTGATCATGATATACTATACGGTCTCATTCAGAGTTATTCAGGAGCTCCATCTTTCTGATTTATTCACACTATTTATTCCTGAGTTGTTTCTGACTCGTTCTTTGGTAACTGCTCCAAATGTAATGAACAATAAAATATTTCTTCAGTCACAAACTAGTTTCCACTGGTTTCTGTCAGAGATGAGACAGATGTCAGATGAGCTCAGGTCTCCTGGTGGTTCCAGGTCTGAAACAAACTGTCTGATTTACTTCTGTCTGAATATTCAGTGTATTAAGAGATGATGGGACAGTGAGATCTGAGACTATAAGAGAACAGTAGATACAGGTCAGAGGTCAGACATCATGACCTGTACATTTGTTGTTTTTTCCTCACAGACACCACAGAGCAATTTGCTTCTCTGGCACAAATTTCCATGTTACCCCTGGCTCTCTTCATTCTTGGTCTTGTTGCTGGCGGTCTTTTGATACGTTATCGGCAGTATTTCATGTCAGGTATGTCACTTCTACTACATTACCCAGCATGCCAATGGTAGGATGGGTCTGTGATTATAAGCAAACTGTAGATACAGGTCAGAGGTCATGTCCTTCATGTTTGTTTTGTTTTCCCACAGAACGATTTCTTTCCTGGGCTGAGATTGATTATTCTTGTGGTCTTTCCGTTTCTCCTTGTTGATGGTCTTGTTGTTGGAGCTCTTTTGATACGTTATCGGCTCTATTTCATGTCAGGTGAGTCACTCCTACTACATTACCCATCATGCCAGTGGTTATCATCTTTACTGCTCTGGCAGACTGTCGCTCACTTCTCCAAATGTAATGAACAATAAAATATTTCTTCAGTCACAAACTAGTTTCCACTGGTTTCTGTCAGAGATGAGACAGATGTCAGATGAGCTCAGGTCTCCTGGTGGTTCCAGGTCTGAAACAAACTGAATATTGAGTTGTAGTCAGAGAAGGATGGGATTATAAGAAGAACAGTAGAAACATGTCAGAGGTAATTGAGTTAACAGTAGCTGTGTTTCAACAACACTCAATAACAGATTTCATTCCAGGTTCTTCAATGAAACTTCTTGAAACAGTCAGTTGTGCTGTTGATTTTATAGATACCAAAGACAAACACTGTCTCTCAAACGGAACAAAAACAGATAGTTATTATTTCCTGCTGCTGTCCTACAGCTGATGTTGTGGTTTGTTGTCCTCAGTCTATCAGGTGGAGGTGGATCCAGGAGCAAAGTCTGTCCAACTGCCCTGCAAAACCCTAATTCACCTGCCTGAAGACGTCACAGTGGAGTGGAGGGACAGAAACAACAGGAAGGTTCATGTTTATCAGAACGGCTCTGACCGACCTGAAGAACAAGATGAGTTTTACAGAGACCGAACAGAGATGAAGGAAGACCTGCTACAAACTGGAGACCTCAGTCTGATCCTGAAATACCCCACAGACACAGACACAGGAAAATACAGCTGCAAAATCTACAACAAGGAGGGAAACATCCTGAGAAGGAAAACAGTGGAGCTCAAAGTCAAAGGTCAGTATGAAGATAAAGGTCAGAGGTCAGAGGTCTTTGTGTTTGTCTCTGGTTGGTTTGTTGTCTCTGTCTGACTGTCCTCTGTCTCCTCTGCAGAGTGAATCAGGGACAGAAGAAGCTCCACTGATCCAGCTCCTCTGACAGCTGAACAATCAGTTTGATCGGTCTGTTGATCAATCTTTGATTATTGGTGCAATCAGACTCTGACTCAACTTACTTTTGATCAGTGCTGATCTTTATTCATCAGTATGTTGCTGTTTTTGTCCTGTTTTTTTTCACATTTTGACAGATGTTGCAGCCTCATCTCTTGGTTTGGTCCCTGTTAACGAAGCTTTCCCTGTCACTCACTCACTCATACACCAGTCCAGATCCAAGACTCCTCTGTCAGTTCGTCAGTGTTTCTTTGGACTCTGTTCATGTTTGTTTCCTGTGATCCACCTGTCCTGTACCTGCCTGCCAGTCAGCCACATTAAAGTGCAATTTTGGTCCACATCAGCTCAGTCTGGTCCTGTCTGTAATCGGGTCCTGTTCTGCTCTCAAACGTAACACTGGGTGGTGGTAAGGGTGGGGTTGGGGGTGCAGTGTGTTGAGAGTTACAGTGAGTGTAAGAGTGAGGAGGTGTGTGTCCCTTTCATACTGACAAACAAGAGTTCCAGGATTTTATTCTCTCTCGTTACACATTTTACATCCTGTCTGAAGTTGTTGAGGACAGGAGAGAGGGAGTCCTGACTCGACATGTCCTCTGGTCATCATGAGTGTGCTGGGATGCTGCGTTTGAAGTCCTGTAATGACTGAATGGATGTAAACGGTAACAACAGCGGCGTGTGAGATAGTACTGCCATCAGTTCAGTGTCAAGAGTGCAAACACCTTCCTTCACAGTAACATGCAGGATTACAGCAGTCAGAGGAAACTAACACAGCCAGACGTCTGAATGTGAATCCAGCAGACTGTTTGAAGCAGCCGGCTTCACACGAGTACGAACAAACAGAGAAAAACAGTAAGAAGAGAGGAGGAGGTCTGGCTGTTAGTTTCCTCTACGTCCAGACCCAGGCGTCTAATATGGACCCGGACTAATTATCAATAAATTAATAGGGGATTTTAACTTTGACAGGACACTTCTATTTTAACAGGTGAGCTTTTCTAGTCTTCACGGTATTGATTGAGCACATCAGGAAATGCACACACCAATTACATTTGAGTTAAATCATCCCATGTGATGCTACTCAGCCAATGAAGTGTCAGTATTTTAAGGGCTAAACTTTGCCACTCATACAGACAAAATTTAAGAGGGACAGACGAAAAGAAGACAAAAAGAAAAAGAGAAACTGTAAAAGTGTTGAATTGTTATGATTTGTTGTATTGTAAATGCAGCTCTTAACATTCTACTCTGATCCAAACACATCTGGACCAAAGTGGTGGACTGAGCAACATTTCCATCCACAGAGCTGCTCAAACTGTCCATCATAATTATCTAGAGCTCAGTGTTACAGGTCTTCAGACTGAGAGCCCATAAACAGATAAGACTTTTTGTAAAAACAAGTGAAAGAATGAGACAATTGCTTCTCTTCAGTGCAGCTTTGTTCTGCAGAATGAGGAAGCAAATAAGAGTTTCACAGTCCAGTTTAGTGCCACACTGCCTCCTGCTGGTATGAGTGAAAACCTCAGTTCATTATAAATAAGATTCATAGACTCAGAAAGAGGCAGACATTATTCATTTTAGTTCATGTTTCAACATTTCTCTTTAGAAACAACTCTTCTGAAATAAAAATGAACACAAAATAACACAAAATGTGAGCATATATTTTGTGTGTGTCACACTTCACCGCTTTAATTTGCACATCAGAGCTCCAGCCAAGTAAATATTGATGATTTATGTCCTTTACAGCAGCTGCTGATGAACCTGAACGTCAGAGACCAACAGAGAGTCCACAACCAGAGAGTCCAAGAGAGTCAACCAGAGAGTCCACAACCAGAGAGTCCACAACCAGAGAGAGTCCACAACCAGAGAGTCCACAACCAGAGAGTCCACAACCAGAGAGTCGGAGAAGGATCGGCCTCTATGTTGGACTGTCAGCAGCTCTCTACTGGCTCTGTGTCGGACTCTGCTTTGTTTGTCTCCAGCTTTTTGTTTTAAGAAATCTGCTGATAAAAAAGGAAACATCTCTGTGTGTTCAGGACTCACAGGACTCTGCCTCTCTATCAGAACGATTCCTCAGAGAGTTGGATGAAGACCTCAGACATAAAACCCAGAGACAGACTCCTCGACTCTCTACCTCCAACATCTGTTTTAAGAGCCACAAATCTATCCTGTGATGTGAAATATTTATTTGTATATAAATGTTGGTACAAAGCTCTGCCTTTCTAATGTGCTGTTTGTAATGTGTACACACTGGAAATCAAATCCTTATTGATATGAGAGAAGTTGTTCTGACTCTTGTATGTGGAAAAATAACACACAAAAAACATTTAATTAATCTCTTCTTATTCTATAAAGATTTATTAGAAAATTCTGATTTCACTCTGGTGCCTGAAAGTTAACACAAATATTCTTGTTGCATTTGTATCAAACACGACAATCAAAAAAATCTGGAGATGAGAAAAGGACAAATATTCTGATGTTAATTAAATCAGTAAGTACTTACAGAGCTGCAGTTTGAACAGCTGCAGGAACGCTGCAGAAAAACAAGCCAGAGCTCCCACCTCAGCTGTTGTTGAAGCTTCTGCAGCCATCGTGAGGAGGATTCAGGAGGAGGACGCTCCATCGGCCCAACCACAGAGCCATCATCTGCAGAGCCTGAAGTAAGTAGGTATGCTGCTGTAAAAGAAAAGGAAAGTAAATATCTGTGGAGGTGACCCAGCAAACATGCAAGTGTAAGAAATACATATGCAACACACACACAGTCAGACTCTGCCTCATGTGTTGTATAGGCATGAACAGGCTGTGTGTTCACTCACAATGTATTTTAGCATCAGTCTGTCCGTTAAAGTCAACAGAAAATATCAAACAATGTTAGAGGACACGTGGTGTAACATGAGATTAATGTCACCTGAACAGCTGCGGTGCTCCAACATTTCTGATTTTGGAGTAAAAACTTTGACCGGGGTTGACTTGTGACTTTACTTGTTACTGTCCAATCGGAAGCCAACTTCAGCGTCATAAAAAACCTTAACCCTCCTGTTATGTTCGTTTCTCAGGAACAGCAATGATGTTTAATTATCTAAAAGTGACAAAAAACAAAAAATCCCTATAAAGATTGTTTATATTAGCTCCAATACTAACCATTTCAATCAATATTTAGTTCAATGGTTTTCTTTACCTCTCACAGATCATGGTTCAATGAGGATAATTCAGTCGTTTTTCATAAAAAAAAAAATGCATGTTAAAACTTTTTTTAATGTACACTGGAAAGACCCACATATAAAATACAATCGTTTTACATGGCATTGATTTGTTTTAAAATTTTTATTTTACATTTTATTTTTTAGTTTTATGGAGTGATGTTGAAAAATGAATATGAGACAATTGTTTTGTTCAGCAACACAACAGAAGGGTTAAATTCAAATCGAAAGTAAACAGCTGGCAGTGAACTGATGTCCTGAAGCTGTTTTCGAAGTGTTAGTTTAGTGAGAAGCAGATTAAAGAGGACTTTGAGGTTGTTGTAGTTTTTCCAGATGAAGATGAAGATGTTTGTGCTGTTTGTGATCCTTGTGCACGGTAAGATGAGCTTCTTCTCCTCTGATCTGATGATGCTTCAGTCCAGCCTCATTTCTTTCATGTGTGTTTCCTCAGCCTGTGTTTACAGCTCCATTATGGTGACACTTTCTCAGATGCTTCACTGCAGGTTCACAGATCTCATTTTACAAATAACACAATGAGGAAACAAACGCTCACATTTAGTGACGGTGCTGCAGCACTGCGGTAAAAGCACGCCTCTGTATTTAAAGTGCGCATTTACTCTGGAAGTTTATGGTAAAAGCAGTCACAGATATGAGGCAGATTTAAGGGAATTTTTAACAGCAACTCGGCTTGTCAACCAAAAGAAGATTGAATCAACTGAAAATGTCGCACGGACAATGTTAATTAAAGCCTCGTTCATTTTATAGATACCGCTAACGCCACCAACGACTACTTCCGGATTTCAAAATAAAGCTTCTCTCTTTCTCTGTGTAGTGTGTTGTCTTGAAGTCCCTTGCAGATTGCAATAAGAAGCATTTTTTATCTAACTTTAAAGAGCAATAAAATAAATTTCTTCCATAAATAGATCACCAAATAAACTTACTGCTGGACTGAGTACTGAGCACAAATAATGAGAAACACTTTTACTGTGTAGTTTTACAGTAATTCAATGCCAAAGTCCCTTACAGATATCAATAAGAGCCATTTTCGTCTAACTTTAAAGTGGAATAAAATTGCAGTTTCTTCCAGAAGTAGTTTATAAAACCTGACTGCTGGACTAAGTACTTTCATGAACTACTTGCACAAATAGTATGAAGTACTTTTACTGTGTACTTCTGGAGTAATTCACTGTCAAAGTCTCCTTACAGATAGCAATAAGAGCCATTTTCATCTAACTTTAAAGTGGAATAAAATCGATCGAAATCAAAGTCCGACAGTACAAGTTTTGTGAACTACTTATGGAAGAAATCGATTTTATTCCACTTTGAATTTAGATGAAAATGCTTCTTATTGCTATCCGTAAGGCATTTCGATAATGAATTATTGTAAAAGTACACAGTAAAAGTTGTTGATAGTATTTGTGCATGTAGTTGATGAAGTCCTAAGTCCGAACAGTACAAGTTTTGTGAACTACTTATGTAAGAAATTGATTTTATTCCACTTTAAATTTTAATTTGCAAGTTAGCAAATTATAAAGCTATACTGTTGCTTTGAGCTGAAACTCCCATGCTCTCACACCCACTGTAACGCTTTGTAAACCACGTTGTCATCAAATATGAGTAAACATCACAACATAAGGATTAAATACAGTCTTTAAATACAGTGTCTCTTGGTTTTATGGCTCAGGTCAGATCCAACGCTCTGAGGAATCGTTCTGATTCAGATCTTTCTCTGAACTCGACATCTGTACAGCTGCAGAGACGTTTCTTTGTTTATCAGTAGGTTTCTTTAAAGAAAGACTGAAAGCCAAGCAGAGTCCGACACAGAGAGTCAGTGAGTGTGCTGTCAGTCCAACATAGAGGCCGATCCTTCTCCTGACTCTCTGGTTGTGGACTCTCTGGTTGTGGACTCTCTGGTTGTGGACTCTCTGGTTGTGGACTCTCTGGTTGTGGACTCTCTGGTTGTGGACTCTCTGTTGGTCTCTGACGTTCAGGTTTCTCAGCAGCTGCTGTAAAGGACATAAATCATCATTATTTACTTGGCTGGAGCTCTGATGTGCAAATTAAAGAGGTGAAGTTTTACTGTTGGGCTTTAGATAATTATGATGGACAGTCTGAGGAGCTCTGTGGATGGAAATGTTGCTCGGTCCACCACTTTGATTCAGATGTGTTTGGATCCATCAAACGTTAACATGTTAATGTGCTAAACTAAGATGTGTTCGGGTCTAAACATCAATGTTCCTGAGACTCTCTGAATCAACTTACCAGTGACATTGAGTCGACAGTCACCATAGCTGACACCGTAGTTTGTTTTCACTTCACACAGGTACAGGCCCGAGTCATCAGTCCTGAGTCTGGACACATGAAGTCTCCTTTGGATTTATTCTCCTGCTTATTACACACAGCTGACCAAAGGATTTCCTGACTGGACACCAAGCCTCCATGCTGATGACAAAAACAAGCTGAGCTCCAACCACACAAATGACAACTTTCTTTTCATCAACACATCCAACATTTCTAGTCCAATCAAAAGTCTGTGAGCTGCAAATGTCTTTCTGTCACTAGATGGCCCCTGAGCTTTCTGTCACTAGATGGCCCCCCAGAGCAAGCGTCTCCTCCCAGCAAACAGTCTGATGGGTGGAGTTTGCTTGTCAGGGAGATTCAGCTCACCTCTGGGGCCTAAATCTAAATATTACTTTTCATGTATCATATAAGAAGAGTTCATTTATTAAATATATGATAAAGTTCATTTATTAAATGATAAAAGCCATTTTATACTGAATAAGCCATCAACAAAAATGTGATTTCTGATAATAAAGACAAACGGCGACATCTCTTACTGCAAAAGATCCCCCTCAGATATGTTCTCTTATTAAACACCTGCATGCTCTGAATTTTATTCTAATAAATAAGAACAGTGGGACCGATCACATTGTTCACACTGATGTTGTGGTTTTCATGCTTTCAGCTCGGGCAGATCCGAGTGTAGTAGTTCATATATTGTTATCATACACACACAGGACTGTTGTGCTCCATAATGTGGCTCAGTCAGACACACACACACACAGATCAGGTTGTTCTGTTGAGCTGTTCTCTCTCTTCCTTTCAGAAACTTTGTAATCCAGCCTGAACTGCGCTGTTTTTTAGGAGACTTTGTAAAATAAAGCACACTCACAAATCCAACACTGAATGTCCTCTGTGATCATTTATAACCTGAATCAGACAGGCTGGTCCAACATCAAGTGTGCTGCAGCCAGAAACTCATTTTCCATCTTTTCTGTGTGTGTCGGCCCCTCTGACATTAACAGAGTTAACAGATGGTCAGTCTGAACCTGCTGACAGGTTTCACCTTTTTATCAGATCTTATCTTCTGTCCCTCTGAATTACTCACACAATCTTTGTATTGCTCTGAAGACTCAAGTGATCAAAGTAGTTTGAAGGTTGTAAACATGTTTCAGTCTGAGTATAAATTTGTCTGCACATAAAGGAATGAAGACACAACTGCTCATGAAGCTGACGACTGAATGAAATGACATTCCCATGAAAATCTACACTTTGATCCTTTTCTACACAACACACACCAGTGAAGACAAACAGCTGCACGTTGTACAGCAAACAAACATGACTTTACCTCCTGTCTTCAGTCACATCACACAGTCACATGACCAGACTGAGAGACGACACCAACAGGAGACCTGATGTGACACAAACACTGAGTCCTGAGTCTGTACTGGGTTACTTTCTAGTACAAACAGGCGGTACTGCAACAGGGAAAGTCTATTTATACTCCTATTCGCTGTGGTTTGTGACTCTCTCACTTTTGGCCGGTGTCAAACTCGTGCTGGATCCGCCCCTGCAACGTCACTATTTTGTTTAGCGTTTAGTATCAGTATTAGTTCAGGAGCAGACTGCAGCTCACTGATTGGACTCGTCTTTGAACACGTCACATCCAGCCGGTCCAGTGATTCTCTTCTTTGTCATGTCAGCAATTTGTTTTTTTCACCTTCACTGTGGGTTTGTCGCTTTGAAAAAGTCTTTGAGTCAGTCAGAGTTTATTGATTTGTTTATCTGGACTGAAATCTGTCAACATTCACAAAGAAGAAAAGTGAAGCAGCAACTTGTTTGACAGACAAAAGACTGCAACAGACCATAATAATCCTTCATAATAATCCTCTTTACAGTGAAACATAAAGTGACTACACATTCAAGATCCACATCTTCATCCTCAGAAAATCCACCACTACAACATGACATTCGTCTCCTGTCACAATCCAGATTATGTCAAACCAGCAGCACTCTGGTCACATCCAAACTCTCCACCAATGATACTGATTACTAATCACTAATATTATCTTTCACTTTGTCACATTCATGTGTTTAAAATCTTAATTTTAAAGATAAATAAACTGACCAATCACAACACAGTGGCACCACATGAATGTCATATAAATCATTCACTCCAAAACGTATGCTCCATACAAAAGAAAACAATGCACTTTAAATAATAGTCACAGTACAAAATAAATGAACCTGTTTGGATAAAATATCACGATAAAATCAACGTGCAAATCTCCTGCTGTGTCTTGTAACAGACAAAAAGATAAATTTGTTTCTTACATTCTTACATTTCACCAAGACAGATACCTGGTCTTCTTGAAGGAGTGTATAGCTTTTAGGGTTTGAGGCCTGTACACCTGCCATGTTTACACCGTTTGGTGTCAAGAAGCTTCTTTCTGTTTCACCAGTTATGGAGTCGAGGATGAGGTCGAGTCGTCTTTCTGAATGTGTCTTTGTCACACATTTTAAGCTCAGCCAGTTAAAAACAGCCAATCAAAGCCAGATAAAAACTTCATACAAAGAAAAACAACTTACATGCCAAAATAAAACACTCACTGTAACAGTTAAAATATGCATTGGTAAATAATGCTTCATGTAAAAATGCTAAAAGCCAACATGGCTTTTGACTATAATAATATTCAGACAGTGATGCATCCTGTGACGATGCATTTCACTTCACATTCCTGTGAACAAGTTTCCAACATTCAACCTTTTGCATGTGGTGTTGGAGCACAGCCAGTCTGATGTGTCTGGTGTCCATCTTCTGCTGAATCCACCCTGGTTGTCTCATTCCTTGGCACAGTTACAATAGTGTTTAGGTGTTTAGCACTCCTACAAGTATTGCTTTTCACGCCTGTTTCCCTTCAGTCCTTTGCTAAACCTGCCTGCCTATCTTAGTCCACATCAGCTCTGTCTTGTTCTTTCTGCATCTGAGTCCTGTCCTGCTCTCTTAAGAAAATAACAAAGGAGATGATTCAACATTAATAACAGTTTTCATGTGATTCTATGAGTTGAAGACAGATCCTCCTAAAACCTGATCCACCTAAAAATCAGCTCTGTGTTAAACAGCAGCAGGAACAGGCTGGTTCAGAAAACAAAAAATCAGGGATAAGATCGTTGAAACAAAACAGACCTTTTTAATCTTTAATAGGCCCAATACAAGAACCACAATGCACCAGGAGGATTCCTACTGAAAGAATAAAAGGAACAGCTTTCTGTGGTTGAATTCTGACCTTAAAGGATCTGTATGTAGGATTTAGTGGCATCGAGGAACCTACTGATCACTCCTGCCCTCACCCCTCCCTTTACAAGTGTGTAGGTAAAATACTGGGTCCAGAGTTATTTTATGTAAGCTCATTAGAGCGGTATTTGAACAGGGCGAGTCATGTCAGTGTCGCAGCACAGCTCGCAGTGTGATGTGTTTCACTTTTGGCTGGTGTCCAATAAGTGATGAATTTCAGGTCGCAGTGTTTATTTTCAGTTCATGAACAAACCACAGGTCAACTGGATCAACTCATCAGCCTTCTTTGAATGTTTGTCACCTCAGACAGTTCAGTTCAGTCCCATGTTGTTCTCAGGGAGCAGAAATGATCGACACAGTCAAAGCATGTATTTAGTTTGTTACACTGCTTCGTACCACTACGATGTTTGTGAGGAGGCATCAGGCTCTCACTTGAACCTTAAAGTAAAGTAGTCCAACAAAAGAGGAAAACTACAAAGTATAAAGAGGCTGGAGGGTGTTGTTGAGTAACACACATTTACAAACACTAAATGGAAAAGAGGACTCTAAAACTAGAGTTACAACTAACTTCACCTGAAACTAAAACAGAAACACAACCTCACTAACCATCTGACCTTAAATCAAACCAAAACCAGTGTGACTAACCAGAGGAATACTGTGTGAACGTCATCAGTATGAGAGGAAACTGTACCTGGATCAGTTTTCCAGGTGGAGAACTAGAGTCTCAGTAGTATTTTAGAAAACACAGCGAGAGGTCAGATGGTCTCAGCAGACCCCAGACTGACAGACTGGACAAGTTCTTCAAAGGTGCCTTCAGACTGGCATTTCTGTTGTGGATATTTGGTTTTGTATCTGAGTGAAATGTCGTTTTTTCACATGAATGACTTCATTTGTTTCTTTACAGCAGCACATCGGCCCAAACCTGAGACTGAACCTGAGACTGAACCTGAGAGACCAGACTCAGAAAGTTGGAGAGGGATCGCCCTCTATTGTGGACTGGGAGTAACAGCAGCAACAACAGCAGCTGGGTTGGTTGCTCTTTACCGTTTCACTCTGGTAAACAAGTGTTCCTCTGTCTTTAAGTGGTGTATCTGAGAACAGTTACAGCTCAGCAGATGGATCAGAGTCGGCTCAGCAATCTGTGTGAGATTATTTCATAACATGCACACAGTATCAAATTTCCCATTGGCTGGCAGGCAATAAAACTGCACATAAAACATGCCTGAAAAAAGGAGGGTTTGAATAAAGTGCAGAGGTCGTGTCCCTGAACTTAACTCAACATCTTCCCCTGCTGGAGACGTCAGGTAACTACTACACTGATAACTAACCATGTTTGAATGACATTTTAAAAATAAAACTTAAGAAAATACAACTATACTATAATACAGCTGCTACAACTGACAGCAACCATCATAAACATAAAATATAATATAGCATGAAAGGCTCAGATATCAGCATGGACAAATACTGAAAATGAAGGCAATAAAATCTGGATATGACTCGCTGATATTGCACATTTTTCCATCTGTCACATAAAAATAGCAGACAACGTTTGATGCTTCACAAACAAAGAAAAAGTAAAATGAATGTAACAAGAAAGTGTAAAAAAGTCATTCAGCACAGTTGATGAAGGAAACATTTATTTTGAAAGGATGCCTCATCAATCTTTTGTAATATGTAAAGCTAATCAGAGAACTTTTTCTTTTTGCCCCTTTTCATTTTAACCTCTGTTCAATAAAGTTTTTCATAATAAAATGTTTTTTATTTAAATCCTCATCATGAAAAGCTCTCACACACACACACACACACACACACTGACAGCAGGTCGGAGGAGGACAGAGTCAAAGTTACAGCACCAACAATTCCCACTTTTATTACGTGCAGGTCCAGTGGAGCTGGACACCACATATGTCATATAAATGTGTAGGAGGGTGAACAGTGTGCAGTCACTGAAAATGTGTTTTAACATGACAGAAACATGAATCAAAAAATAAAATGTCTGTTCACAGGTTAAGTGTCTTTATGTTTTAAATGAACATTTTGAACGCAGAAACTGACGATACTGTGATGTAATTATGTCATTAAAGCAGACAAATGTTAAATTAATGTGTGTGTGTGTGTGTGTGTGTGTGTGTGTGTGTGTTGTATCTGGAATATTTGGGATGAATTTATTCAGCTTCTGCGGGTCATAAAAGTTCAACCACACAACATTTATTAACTTTATAATCCTTTATAATCAGTCAAATAAAGCCTCTTTTCAATGACACCTGAAGAAAAGTTTCTGTCAAACTTCATCAGAGGAGTCGAGCATTTCCCATGATGCATCTGAAAACTGCATTTTGTTCCAAACACACAAAGAGAAGTGATTGTTCTGTTCAAACTGCAGCTCTGTAAGTACTTACTGATTTTATTAACATCAAAATATTTGTCCTTTTCTCATTTTCAGCTTTTTTATAACAACGCTGAACATTTTTGTTGGTTGATTGTCGTCTTTGATACAAATGCAACAAGAATATTTGTGTTAACTTTCAGGCACCAGAGTGAAATCAGATGAGTGAATTTTCTAATAAATCTTTATAGAATAAGAAGAGATTAATTAAATGTTTTTTGTGTGTTTCCATCTTCTCCTCATGACTGCAGCCTGTAGTGTAGAGTGTTAATAATTTTATTATCTTTGATGTTGATGAACTCATTTTAATTCTCTACAACTTCTGGGAGTCTGAGAATAAAAGATTTCCACTCAGAGTCAGAACAACTTCTCTCATATCAATAAGGATTTATTTCCAGTGTGTACACATTACAAACAGCACATTAGAAAAGCAGAGCTTTGTACCAACATCCATCAGTAGACACAAGACATAAGCCTGATGATTGATGACAGCTGGAGGGAGAACAGAGTGATCAATGAGTGAACCAACAAACAGCTAAATCTGAATGATCCCTCTGAAAAGGCTTCATATAGTGAGAAGTCAAATAACTATGAAGCTTTAGAAAGCTTACAGTGGACCATCTTGAATGGAGTCTTGTAGCTACATCAACCAGACAGAGACTGTCGACACGTCTTTTCTCAGCTTCTTACTTCTGAGCTCATGTTAACTGTCATTTCATATAAATTCAAACCCACATGCACATCATTTATATACAAATAAATATTTCACATCACAGGTAGATTTGTGGCTCTTAAAACAGATGTTGGAGGTAGAAAGAGTCGAGGAGTCTGTCTCTGGGTTTTATGTCTGAGGTCTTCATCCAACACTCTGAGGACTCATTCTGATTTTTCTCTGACAAACTCAACATCTATACAGCTGCAGGGACGTTTTCTCTCTTATCAATACATTTCTTAAAATAAAGACTGAAGGCACAGAGAGCCAGTAGAGCTGCTGTCAGTCCAATAAAGAGGCCGGTCTTTCCTGGACTCTGTGGTTGTGGTCTGGTTGTGGACTCTCTGGTTGTGGACTCTCTCTGGTTGTGGACTCTCTGTTGGTCTCTCTGATGTTCAGGTTCGCTCATCAGCAGCTGCTGTAAAGGACATAAATCA
The DNA here is from genome assembly GCA_023238725.1 of Scortum barcoo. NCBI lineage: Eukaryota > Metazoa > Chordata > Actinopteri > Centrarchiformes > Terapontidae > Scortum > Scortum barcoo. The sequence goes on from CM041532.1 coordinate 6,857,856, forward strand.
TCATTATTTACTTGGCTGGAGCTCTGATGTGCAAATTAAAGAGGTGAAGATTTTACTGTTGAGCTCTAGATAATTATGATGGACAGTTTGAGCAGCTCTGTGGATGGAAATGTTGCTTGGTCCACTACTTTGGTCCAGATGTGTTTGGATCTAAGCATCAATGTTCATGACTCTTTTTACTGCATCAACTTACCAGTGACATTGAGTCGACATTCACCATAGCTGACACCGTAGTTTGTGCTTCACTTCACACAGGTACAGGCCCGAGTCATCAGTCCTGAGTCTGGACACATGAAGTCTGATTCGTCCTTCTCTGAGGACGTCTTTGTCAAACTGGACTCGTCCTGCAAAATGTTCATCCTGAGACTCTGGGACCTCAACACCTTCATGGAGCTGAAACAGGGCTTTGTGATAAACATATGTTTCACAATAGATGGAAAGGGAGGTGAGGGGTCATTTCCTTTTTGATGGTGAAGGTCCATTCCAGTGTGATGTTCTGGTTCTCCTCTGCCTGATAGGAGCTCTGTGTCACATTCACTACAAATGTTCCTGTTGAGGAGACAGAGAGGGAAAGTGAGGAGCAGACAAAGTGACAGCTTTAACATGTGAGCCTTTAAAGTGTGAAGTGTCAAAGTGTATTTAGTCTTTAGTCTTTGTGGAGAATAAAGTGAAGGTGTAAACTAACCACAGACACAGGAGGTCAGCGTGATGAGCAGCAGGATCCTGCAGATCATCTTCTCCCTGTGAGAGGAGACAGAGGTGAAGAGTCACAAACACATGAGCTCAAAGTTCAGTCCTCACATGTGAGAAGAAACATCTCCAGTCTGTCTTTAGTCATTACAATCCTCCTTTGGATTTATTCTCCTGCTTATTACACACAGCTGACCAAAGGATTTCCTGACTGGACACCAAGCCTCCATGCTGATGACAAAAACAAGCTGAGCTCCAACCACACAAATGACAACTTTCTTTTCATCAACACATCCAACATTTCTAGTCCAATCAAAAGTCTGTGAGCTGCACTAATGTCTTTCTGTCACAAGATGGCGCCAGTGGTTAAAGTGTCCACCATCAGCAGGAAACATGACAACATGTGGATCCAGGTGTTCACTGAGCTGCAGGGCTGCTGGCTGAAGAGCAGGACATGGAGAGTTCAACCCAACATCTTTGATGGTGACTCAGTAAAAATGCATCAGCAGCTGTTTGCTTCAATGTGTGCTTCCTCAAATCAAAATCAAACAACATGACTACATTTAGATTCACATGGAATAAAACAGGAAGAGGAAAAACGTATGTGGACATCGCAGGAAGGAACAAAGGCGCCAAATCTGCAACTTCCTGTATTTAATACAGATCTTGGTCTCATGTCACAGCCTCGTTCATTGTTCCTGCTCTCTGCTGTTTTCCAGTTTGCAGTTATGTGTAGGTAAATAAGGTTGGAGCTAACCTGACAGATGGCATCTTGTTTGCAAAGCTCATCTCTCACCACCATCCACCCTTTTTAGTTGTTCTTTCTGTTTTTCCCTTTAAACCTTCACATTCAGTCTTCACAGCAACCATCACTGACTAACAGACTGCAGGTTATTATACACTCACTATCTCACAGCAGATTTACAGTTTGTGTTGTATTGTTGACACTCAGAGGAAATGAGCATTTCATTTTTGAGTTATTGTTTTAAAGAATAAAACAGTTTGATCAAACTCTCTGTTTTCTCAAACTGTACCTGCTGTTGTTTAACACAGAGCTGCTTTTTAGGTGGATCAGGTTTTAGGAGGATCTGTCTTCACTCAGTGAATCACATGAAAACTGTTGTTGTTGAACTGAGTCTTTACTGAGCCAACAGACCACTTTATTAGGAGTTAACAGCTTGTCTGATCCGGGACAGAAAGAAAACTCAGAGAGTCCAACAAAGTGTTTTCAGCAGGATTCACACCATGAAAACACACACACATAACACATTTTACACACACACACAGACACACACACTTTACCTTGTTTGGTGTCTTCAGATTACTACAGAAAATATAATCCGGGTGAAGTTCTTCTCAGAAACAGGAAACCAGAGGAGTTAAAGTTTCTGACTCTGTTTGTCATTAAATCCTCTCCACAACTCCAGAGTCCCTTTACCTGCAGGTGAAGGTCTGGGTCTGATTCTGAGTCTGTCCGCTCGCTCACGGTTCGGCCTATTTGCTAGTTCATGGTCTAGTTCTTCGATTATACACCTCTGACTCTGTGTCCTTGCGCCGAAACCAAAATCACTCAAAAACACTAAAACTAAAAACCACCAGTCCCTCTGAACGTCTTCGTGTCCGCCATCTGTCCAAGTGTCCGTCGGTACCGGCTCAAAAACCAGGAGCGACTATTTCTCTGTTTATTTTGCTCTGAACTCGGGACTATGTTGTCTTGAAGGCGGAGGGATACCGCTTCAGTGGTGATGGAGGAAGTAATGGTGCTGAAGAGTTGAAGAGGAAAACGCGTGATGGAGGAAGGACTGACATGGAGGAGGAGGATCCTGCCTGTCTGTCTGTCTGTCTGTCTGTCTGATCTGAGGACTGTTTGACTGTCTGTCTGTCTCAGGGCGTTGTTTATTCGGTTTCAGTTTGTCTTCTTCATCAGTTTGTTCCACTTTGACTTCAAGTGTCTCATTAAATCTCTCTGAGGCTTCATATTCAAATCATAAAGTCACTTTATGTTTCACTGTAAAGAGGATTATTATGAAGGATTATTATGGTCTGTTGCAGTCTTTTGTCTGTCAAACAAGTTGCTGCTTCACTTTCTGTGGTGATGAGAAACTGCTGAAAACAGAGAAATAAAGCAACTGAAAACAGTGAGCAAGAAACAAATAGCTGAAAGAGGAAAGAATCAGTGAGAGAAGAAGAACTGCTGAAAAAATGAAGGAAAAGAAAACAGTTTAATGAAAAATAAGCACAGGCTCAGGACTGAGGAGGCAGAGACAGTAGATAATAAAGCAAATGATTTATTGAGAAACTAAGAAAACCCAGGACTGAACCTAAAAAAGAGGAGAAACTGAAACTGCTGGAGAGAAAAAGGAAAATGACTGACAATTGGTAAAGTATCCCAAATAAATGTGTGTTAATGATGTTTTAATCTTTGAAGGCGACACTATAATAAAGACAACAAATAAAGCTGTCACTTCGTCCTCAGCTCACTGCTGATCACACACACACACACACACACAGATAAACATGTAATGTTTCCCTCAGCAGCTTCAGGCTGATCTCAGGCTGCAAATGTGAGATTTGATTTAAATGTTTTCAGTGACTTTGCTTCACTCAGAGAGATTTTGCATAAAGTCAAATCCAAAAGGTCCGCCTCCCTTTTGACACCAACACACAGTGGAGACGTGGACTGAGAGAAAACTGAACACACCCGAGAGCAGCTTTTTACGCAGCATGAAGTCATGGAAATACGCAAACCGCGGCGGTGAATTATGGGATAAAAAGCAAACAAACAAACAAACTAAAGAAACAAAAAACGAAACAAAAAAAGCAACAAAACCGGACGAGGCCGGTTCGGTGGTGGTAAAAGTTTGATCTAATAGAAAGTGAAGCTGTTTCTCTTCTTCTCTCCGACATGAAGGATCAGTTAAAGTGAGTAGAAATCTTTATTTCTT